>RJWM01000101.1:84334-305981 GCA_004363535.1 Dasyprocta punctata | reverse complement strand
GCCAAAAGACAGGAATAACCAAATATTATCTAACAACAGATAACTGAGTTAATAAAATATGACACATACACAATGGAGTATTATTCAGTCTTCAGAAAAAAGGAACTTCTGATATATACTATAACGATGGACTATGAAGACATTTTGCTAAGAAGCCAGACACAAAAGACCAAATGTTACATACTTCCACCGATATAAGGTACCCAGAATAGCCAAAGCCATAGAGACAAAAAGTAAAATGGTGGTTGCTAGAGGCTGGGAGGAGGAGGAATAGGGAGTTATTGTTTAATGGGCTCAGAATTTCACTTTCAAATGTTATAAAAGTTCTGTATACGAATGGTAGTGATGGTTATACAACAATATGAACATAATTAATGCTACTAAGTTTTACACTGAAAAACATTAGAATTGCAAGTGTCATATTATAAATATTTTACCATGATAAAAAATAGTACAAAGTCAGACAGGGTAGTACGTTCCTATAGTTTAAACTACTTAAGAGACTCAGGCAGGCAGACCACTTGGGGCCAGGGGTTCAGGGACAGCCTGAGAAACACAGCAAGACCCTGTAGGAAAAGGAGGAGGATGAGGGGGAGGGGGGAGAACATGGGGGAAGAGAAAGGGGAGGGGAGAGGAATGGGGAGGGAGAGTAGTGGGAGGGAAGCAGTATAAAGAAACAGGCAGCACAAGGAATCTTCTGAAAGCCATGGAGATGTTCTGCATCTTGACTGTGGCTGTGGTTTCCTGAATGTATAAAACTGTCAAAACTCATCCAATTAAATAGATTCATTTAATTGTATAAAATTATTGCTCAATAAAGTTGATGAAGGGAAAAAAAGAGATACCAGCAAATTAGCAAGAATATAATTTATGCCTCTCCTTCCTCCCTTCCCCCATTTAATTCTGCCAACCTTACTAGCTTTATTTTCCATGGGAAACAGGTGGGGAATAAAAAAGTGGAGTGGAGAAAAATCCGTTCATTCAATATTTAGAAATTGTTGATTTCACCTGCTGCTCCAGCAGTGCTCAGTGTCACAGGTATAAGGATGAGAAAACTATGCTTTGGCACAGTAAAGTGATTTATCTGGGTCACACAGGCAGTAAATAATAAAGCTCAGTTCGCAGCCACTGCCTGAGGAGAGAAGTCTGCACAGATCCGTGTGGCAACAACATTCTTCCCAAGTGGGATTTCACCAGGCCTGCAACAGGAGAGGAAAGTCATGAGAACTGAGTGTGACCAATCACAATAAAATGTGCGGAATACAGGTGTTGCCATTCACACTTAATGATTACTTGCAAAGAGTTCCCAAAACTTTTGCCTTTGGAAATTTCTTCTTCACCTCATAGCTGAGTGTAGAGATTAACAGCATCATTCCAGTGCCAGACTTTCTAGGTGCTGATCTGGTACTACAACCTGATATGCTCTCTTCTTTCCTCAGTTTTCTCAACTGCTAAACAAAGATTATAACTGCACTACCTCAAAGGTATTTAGTAAAAAACTGAATAACGGATGTGAAGCGCTTAGCATAATGTAAGGAGCATAAATGATTCCAAACAATCATTGGTAGCACACATCTGCAATCCCAGTACTCTGGGAGGCTGAGGCAGGAGGATGACAAGGCCCAGGTTGACCTGGGCAAGTTAGCAAGACTCTGCCTCAAAGCAAAAAATAAAAAGGGCAGGAAATACAGCTTATTGTAAAGGCCTTGGCTTCAATTCCCAGTACTGGAAAAGAAAGACAGGAACAAAGGAAGGAAAGGATGCCATGAAAAAAGGGAAGAAACTTTTCAATAAAAATTAGCTTCCTCCTTCACAAACTTCACCTGCAATAGCTAGGTTCAGAAAGTCTAGAGTTATGTGAAAAAAATTAAAAAGGAAAAAGAAAAAACTAGATTTTTAGGTGGTGGTTTGGATGCACAGATGCCTTCCTTCTTTCTTCCCATTATCTCTCTCTTAAAATGCATTACTATTCTTCAAATATAGTTTTTGTATCAAAAATATACAATGGATACAGACGGCAAGTAAGCAGATGAAAAGATATTCTATGTCATCTGCCGTCAGCTAAATGCAAATGGAACCAACAGTGAGATCTCACAACATGCCAATTAAAATGGCCAGAATCCCAAAAACAGACAACACCTACACTGCCAAGGCTGTGGGGCACCAGAAACTCTCACTCACTGCTGGTAGGAATGCAAAGCCACTTTGGAAGACGGGTTGGCAGCATCTTAACAAAACTAAACATACTTTTACCACACGATCCAACAATGTCACTTATTGCTATTTACCTAAAGGAGTTCAAAATAAATTTCTACACAAAAACTCTGCACTGAACATTTATAGCTGCTTTATTCCTAATTGTCAAAACTTAGATAAACGAACTATGGCATATCCAGACAAGGTAGTATTACTCAGCGCTGAAAACAAATGAGCTGTCAAAGCATGAATGAAGAGACATGGAGCAACTTTAAATATATTTTTATTTCTTTTCTGATGAAAGAAACCGATCTGTGATTGCTACATGCTACATGATTCTAACTACATGATATTCTGGAAATGAACACTGGTTATAGACATTGTAGGGGAAAAGATGAATATGTGAGGCTCAGAGGCTTTTCAGGGAAATCAACCTACTCACTATAATGCTATCATGGTAGCTATATTATCAAATACATCTGTCCAAGCCCACAGAATACACAACACTAACAACGAGCCCGAATGTAAACCACAGACTTTGAGTGATGCGCTAATACACATTCATCACCCGTAACAAATGTACCCTCTGGATAGGGGAAAGGTGTTAATAACACGGGAAGGGGATACAGGTATGGGCAGGAGATACAAGGCACATCTCTACACTCTAATTTTGTTGTGAATCTAAATTCTATTAAAAAATTATCTTTAAAAAATACTTTGAGCAATGGAAGCAACTGTATAGTCAGTAACCTGAAGCAATGCATTATCTTTTGAAGTAATAAATGAGTCATCTATGTTTGGCAGAATTGGGCTTTATTTTCTGGCTGTCTCTTCCTAGGGAAATAAAAATTTTACACTTTCTCAAGCACTCGGAAGATTCCTCTTGAAAAGACAGAATGAGGAAGCTTGAAGAAATCTTTTTATAGCTAAGTTTAACAGTTGGCAGTCTTAAGGGCCAAATAAAAACATTTTGCTGTTCTACAGAACTTAAATTGTAGGAGCTCAGAATAGTAAAGTCATTTTCAAAGTTACATAGTACAATGATGGGCTTTTAAGTGTAATAAAAATAATATACAAAAAAAATTTTTACAGTTAACAAAGGTATCTATTTACCTATTCAACACTACATCCCTAACGAGCTCCAAATTCACTAGTGGGAAAAGTAAGAAAGGCATTGAATTCTTTGCACATAATGTTTTAACTAAGTCTGGTGGCATACTTTCGCTAGGTTTTCCAAACCAGTAGGCTCAGGGATAACAAAACACATGCACTTAGGAAAAAAAATAAACTAACCAAACTTAAAATGATTGTCAATAATCCATACTAATAGAAGAATTTTAAGTTATAAGTAGTTAAATTTATCCTTCTTAAAACTGTACAGAGATCTGACCAACTTGAGATGTTTCATCTACAGCTACTTCACTGGCAGAAGGACTTTTCACTCATTAGCAAGTAAACTGTGCCAACCTTTGCTAGATCAGAGTGTTGTACATTCTTGACAACCTAAACTAAAGCAATACGTCGCAGAAGTTACCAATCTCTTACTGGAAAATGAGGAACACAGAGCTTAAGGAAAAATAATTGCTCATTTACTTTTAAAAGGCTTTAAACTTTTCTGAAATGCTTCAAGGAAATAAGATACATTTATTCTGTGGTCCACTATTTCATTTTCTGAAACTCAATTAGAAGAACTAATGAAGAAATGTGTTGCTTGCTTGCAGAAGCCAGCTTGAACTGGTAAGAATCTAATTACCAGCACTATTTGTTAAACAACAACCATTTATACTGCAACAGAAGGCATTTAAACATTACTATGAAAGTAAAACTAGAGATGGTACGAAGTACCTAAGTTATAATTTCAAATACAGCAGTGCCAAAAATAGAACTACTCTAGAGATCACTAAATATATTGGTTTAGTTTTTCTAAATTGCTTTTTTAATGTTATATATATATATATATTTGTTTGTTTTTGTATTTGTTTTTTTTTGTTTTTGTTTTGTTTTTTGGTGGCACCGGGGATTGAACTCACAACCTCGTGCCTACCAGACAGGCACTTAAGGCACTTAAGTCACTGAGCCAAACTCCTAGCCCTAGTGTTTTGAGGCAGGGTCGGACTATGTAGCTCAGACCAGCCTTGCGCTTGCGTTGTAGCCCACGTTGGCCTCGAACTCACAACACGCCTCCTACCTCAGCCTCCTGAGTGCTGGGATTAAAGGCATGTGCCACCACGCCCGGCTTAATGTTATATATTTGACAAGATTTTTCACATACACATATCTCATTTTGAACAGCTGACTTAAAAGCTCTATACCTTTATATAAAAGAATATTTCATAAAGTTTTACCTGATCCTAATTATGTCTTAACTCTGAATATGTTTTTTACTAAACATTATAAATCCCAAAGCAGCAGAATACCTTCTTGGATATCTGGAAATAAATAAATTAAAAAGTAGTAAAAAAAAAAAAAAAACCTGACTCTTGCTTAATTTTTAATAAATTTTTATAGCCCCTTGGTCATTAGTAATTTGGAGCACAAAATTTCTCCTTCAGGTATCATTCTTACTGACAAATTTTTATTTGTCTTTTTTTTTTCCTATTTGCAGAACCAGCCTTGTCTTACTCATTTTTTTCATACATGAGACACAATATCCAACACCCACAATTTAAAGGAGGAAATGTTTCTTTTGGCTCATGGTTCTTAGAGGATTCAGTCCATAGTCCACCAGCTCCAAGGCAGGAAGGGCACAGTAGAAAGGTCTGCAGATGGAAAGCTGCTCATCAAGGGGAGAAGCTGGGAGCAACAGGTACCCACTCCAGGGACCCCCATCTTCCAGCCAGGCCCCACTTGCAACAGCACACTCCACTGAATCCACTGGTGAGTACAGTGCCCTCATAACCCCATCATCTTCCAAAAGTCCCACTTCTAAGTATACTAAGCTGTGGGGGACATTCTGGATCTAAACCACAACAATCTGAACTAAAATTGAAATCTGAACTCTGGCATAATCATTTAGCTCCCAGAATTGAGGACCACTATATCTTACTATTATTACTTTGCTAAGCTAACACAATCAACACCCAGGAAGATGGTTACTTTTACACACTGCCCCTGAAAATATCAATTGGCTTCATATGCATTATTGGCTGCTTATTTGGGATCCATCATTTCCTTTTCATTTCTAATGGAATTCTGGTTGTAGTGAGCTACTTATCTTCATTAGAGACATTTTAAATTCTTTCAAATTCTTAATTAATGGTGAAATAACAGATGATGATAGTTGTCAACAGATATGTGAGTGAGGGTGATGCGTACCACATCAGGATCTTACCAAACACATATCAAACTGAGAAAAAAAATGCTGATGCATGCTTTTTTAGGATCAAATGTGTGGCATGGTAATCTGCATCAAATCCACTAAGGTATAAAAAATTTTAAATGTTAACTTTAACACACACTAACAAACAAAACTCCAGAACCACTGGTTTGAAATGGACCTGCTGGTTCATTTGTCATGAAATGAGAATGCACTTGATTGACTGGCTCTATTACAAAAATGCTTGCTTCCTGAGCACAAGGTGGGGCTGCTCAGAGTTTTAAAACTGGACTGAATTCCAATTTCTCTTCAGGGAGAGAAAATAGGCCATAATATTAGAATCTAAAAATCTGAATGAGGAAAGTTAATTAACTTTTCACCTTCCTTAGGATCTCAACAACCTCAAGCCAAAACTCTTCATGGTTCTTCAGCAGAAGTCACCGGAAGGGCTGCTCATTGGAACTGGGAATCAGGAAAGGCACTCTGCTCATCCACATGTGATTCAGGTCACTCACTTAGCATAACATAAAGATTGCACCCATTTTTTATGCCTGAGCATAAAAAAATCCAACGAGTATTTCCTTGAGACTATAAAGAGGTCAACTGCTGATTTACAGGTTCTTTCAGTCCATCACTTGAGAGTAACTTGATGTTTTTCAGCAAGAAAAATACTCACAAGGAGGAGCATGGAAACATACTGCATTTAGGGCACCTAACAAAAGTGACTGAAGTATATATAACTTCTAAATCAGTGAAAAGTCTGAGTGTTACTTTTACAGGTATTGTAACATCAGAAAAAGAGACAATTGCTCAAGTGATAATGAACCTGATATATTGTGTGGACATTCTGAATTAAGGATAATCTTCCCAATTACTTATACCAGTCAATCTAGACCATTAACTAACACGGGAACAACTGTATGATTTCTCAGTGACAAAAATATTTCATGTTTGAAAATGAATGCTGCTTTGTCTGTCAAAAATAAGTCTCATCTTTCTAGTGAAATAATAACCACTCTGAATACCTGACTCACATTCCTAAATATCATTATGGCCTTTTAAAATTTTAAAACAAAAAAAGAATAAAAACAATGATACAGAATTTCAAAACAAAATAATAGGAGATTGACAATGGTTAATATATTATGTATTGCTAGCTTTGAAATAGTTGCTCAGATTACAAGATACAGGCATGAAAAAATGATCAAACAATGAAAGCACAAACCATTCTTTCCAAATAACTAACAGAGATTAGTTGTATAATTATCTAACATTCATATATATATATATATATATATATATATATATATAATTTTTTCCCTCCTTCTTTACTTCCATCCCACTCGCTCTTTCCTTTTGAGCAGTTCTTTCCGCTTTCACTTTCACAATAGCTATAGTACATTTTGGATCTTATTTACTCTTTCGGTCAACCCCAAATGTTCAGTAGTTTTAGCAAATTCTTGCGGAATTAACGTAAGTATGTTTTAAAAACAGTAAATTAATTTTAGCATAGGCAACATAGATTTAGTAACTAAACACTAGCTCAAAGTAACTCAAATACAGCAATACAGGCAACTAAATTAGAAAACATACAGTAGAACATATTGCGCTCCCATCCCCAAACCCACTATTTCTTGTGTTCTTAATCTCTGTGTGAAGTATCCCTAAATCAACAGGTGACTGCCAGGAGGAACACAAGACATCTAGTCTTGGTGATCTGCTAGGACTCACAGGACTCTGCATACAGTCATTCTCATGGCTATCATTTCTTACTCTGAAAGAATATCAAATGAGGTCAAGACAAGACAAAAGCACATGGGGAGGCAGCTGAGGGAAACCAAGTGGAAGCTTCCAAGTCTCCTCCCCCAGGGGAGTGACACAATAGGCACTTAATTCCTCCCTCAAGGAGTGGTGATAACATGTGCGTGAAATGCTGTCAGCCAGAGAAGTTTCTAAGATACTCCGTAAGCAGGGTTCTTGTTAAACACCAATTACATAGGCAGCTTCTGTTTAATTCTAGACTCCCAGAAGGACAGCAGATGTTCAGCATAAACCACAGTACTTACATAAACAGTTTAGGTACAGTGAACCACTCTTATTGGATATGAGAGAAACTCTCCTAAAATCTAAGTTGCCTAGATATCAGCAAGGGTTAAGCAGCAAGGCCTTTTTGAGGATAAAGTTAAGGCTTGCTAGGTTAACTCACTGCTGCACAGTGATCATGCCAGAAACTAAAGAACAGTCTCACTTTCCATTTCTTATCATTGTCCCCCTCTCTTCAAAGGTAAATCCCACCAGTTTTTCTCCTTAATAACTCGCATGCAGCCCCTTCTCTCCATTCTCACTACCCACACTGCAAGCCCGTCTCTTGCCATCTCTTACTTGAACCACTGTAGTAACTCCTACCTAGTATCTATCCTTCACAAGTTCTTCTCTTCCTAAAGATGTTGAAGGCTTCACACTACCTTCATTCTCCTGAGCACAGCATAATGGAGCCTTTTTCTGATGAGTCCAGCTAAATGTCTGTCTCATTTCTCAATGCTCTGCCCCCTTTTTACACTCTATTCTGGTCAAACTGAACTATTCCCTGCAATTCTCGGAAGGCATTGTCCTGTCTCGCCTTTGCCACCTTGCTCATGCTACTTTCTCTGTGTGGAAGGTTTTCCTACTTTTCTCTGGTTTAACTATGTGTCTTTTAGAACTTAGCTGAGGTATCCCCCCAGACCATCCCCAGAAATTTCCCCTCTTCCAGTCTCAGGTTAGAAGTCTAAATACCTTGCACTTACTCCATTCCACAGAATTTATCACACTGCACTGCAATTTCCACATCTACTTTACTGATTTATTCTCCTATACTGTGTTCTTAAGGGTATGCTATAGACTATCTTCAGTGTCTAGCATAGTAACAGACAAACTGTTTAGGCTTATTATTTGTTCTCTTGATGAATGTCACAATTTAACAGGGCTCTCCTGAGGTCAGCTCAATTCCACAGCCTTGCAGGAGGACTAAATTTAAGACAATTCTGGTCAGACACTGGGAGTAGTGCCTTGTCCTTATTATTCTCATTACATTGGCTTTGTTCAAAAACTAACAGCCAAGTGTGTGGTCTTTTTCTTGTGTAGAACTTGTAATTTGTATAGGAGTCCAATTTATTTCAACTTTCTTTCCCTAACCTCTTACACTGATGATTTCATTTATACTTTATTTTTTGTCTGTGTGTATATTTGCACACATGCATGGCAGGGGTGATTTTTTTCAAAGGTTAAATTCTTTCTAGTTAAAGGCAAGATACTAAGAAATATGTAGATGGGGCCAGGGATCTAGCTCAGTGGCCTAACCACCTGCCTGGCAGGCTCAAGGTTGTGAGTTCGATACCTGGTACCAAAAAAACAACAAAAACAAACAAACAAAAAGAACCAAAAAACAAAAAAAAACTAAACTAAGAAATATGTAGACAACCTTAGAGAGATGAAATCACTATCCATTTTTCTGTGTTTCTCTAAGTTTCCCAGTCCAAAGTATCATACTGCACAGCTTAACAAAAGGAAGTATTTTCTGTTTCTTCAGCTCAGTTCTATGCAATTAAGTTAACCTAAATAAAGGAGCATAAACATGTGCTCACATTTTCTTCACAAGACTTAGAAATAAGGCTAAAAGAAGTGAGTCTAGATCTGCCACTGAAAAACTATGTGTAAAATTCGTTCGTTACATAGGATCAAAATTTAGCTTTACTAGAGATGCCTGCTATTTAAAAGGAACACTAGGACAAATCCATGAAGCAATATGAGAATGAAGGGAGCAATCATGACAAAATTTATCCACTTTATAATTGTAGACTTATACACTCAGACAGTTTTAAAGTATTCTATTAGAAGACTCTCTTCAGGTTATAAATAAGCACTTTTCTTTTGTTTCATCACCTCTAAATGTAATACAAGTTCATAATCAGCCAGAAAAATCAAATTAATATGATATGCTGCAACACTATTATCACCAAATTCACACCAGAAGTTATTAGCACTTCAAATGTGAGAATATTCTGAAAGCCCTGGTAATTCTTCCCCTCCACCTCACCTAGAAAGCATTCCTTGCCAACCTCAGGAGTAACATCTACTTTCCTAGATGTTAACGGATTCACTATAATTAAGGCCAAATTCTTGCTCTCTGATACTTACAGCTTCCTTAACCAGTAAACTCCTTTTGTTCCTTTTCCCTTGTTTTCATTATTATGAGAATAGCTACAGGCCACAGATCTCAGCAGCTTAGTGTTGGCATACTTGCCTAGCAGGTACAAGGCCCTGGGATGAGTTCATAGCACCCAAAACCAAAACAACAAAAATATCTATTACAGACATGGACTTTTTATTTGTTCCTTAATCTGAGAGCCGTGCCCTCCCCCACTCCCCCGCCACATATCCTTTTTTATAAACTCCCTGGCAGGAAGTAACTGTCAGAGTTTATAAAACTTTGTAAAATTTAAAGCTCCTCAACATATAAACATCTAAATTCAATAGTAGGCCTTACTACTTACCTGAATTAGTAGATGAAAACTCATGAATTCATTACAGATTTGAATTTGTAAGGGCTATTCAGTTTTCAAGTACAAATGCAGTCCTTCAGACTTTGCCACTAAAATGTACCTTGTTTTCTTCAGCACCACAAAAACAATTTAAATTTTTAAAAATAATTTTTAAATAAAAATAAAAGGCAGCTTATAGATATCCTGAGATGTTCAATTATGATGAATTAACAGACTTATGATTAACTTCTCAACAATCTGAATAAAAACAATGCATTTGAGAAAGTACCTGAAACCTGCTATTTCATGTAGGTTAAAAATTAGTCTTTTCAGCCGGGCATGGTGGCGCAGGCCTTTAATCCCAGCACTTGGGAGGCTGAGGTAGGAGGAGTGTTGTGAGTTCAAGGCCGGCTTGGGCTACAACGCGAGCGCAAGGCCGGCCTGAGCTACACAGTGCGACCCTGCCTCAAAAAAAAAAAAAAAAAAAAAAAAAAAAAAAAAAAAAAAAAGAAGAAGAAAAATTAGTCTTTTCATCGTTTTTACATTACTATTTTTCCTTCAAATTTTTCAAAATGAAAATGTAATTTTTGCAAGTTTATGTCCAAACCTGCCACAACTTCTGGATAAGTACAGACTGAAATTATCCTATAAGTGACTTTGACAATGAAATATGACCTACAAGCACGGTCAGTGCTGTTTAAACTGCTGAATAAAATCTAAGATAAACTATAAATTTGTGAGCAAATACTTTACCGAACACCTGATAGATCAATGTTTCAGAATCTTGATTAATTTTTAAAAGTTTTAATTCTTTCGTGATCTGTTGAGTGTACTTAATCTGCTCACAGGTATTTATGCTAATTCATGAGCTCCCTCAGGGTGGGCAGGGTAGACTTCATCAGCCTAAGGCACTGAGGCGTAGCTTACTGGGTCAGCAACAAATACATCTTTCAGTATAATTGCATGTTCCTTTATGTGCTGCTGTCTCCCTGCTGGGGAAAATGTTAGAATATTTAAGTTTTACTATCTTGTGTGATTGTGGCTTTGTAATTAAAGTATGTGAAGGGAGGAGAGTGAGTGGGAGATTTCATTATTTTATTTCAGTATGATATGAATAGTCTGTGAACTAGAAAACTTGTGGAGAGAGTCATAAAAAGTTCTGTTGAATTAAGAGCTGGTAGGGTATATTTTGCAATCACCATAACAGACATATGAAGACAGCATAGTTAAATTAAGACAGAGAGGAGTGAACAAGAACTGTGGATGTCACAAAGATCGTAATTATTCTCAGCGATAAAGGAAACCCTGCGTCAGTGCTCAGAAACATCAAACTCTCATATGGCATCTGCTTTTACATATGTCCGTATCTGTTGGTACACAGAAAGCCAGTGGGGAGAATGGTTTTATTTGGTTCTTAATTAGAACCTATTTTGAGCTGGAACTATCCGGCAAATAAGCCAAGCACTGCTTCATCCACTCATACTCCCCCTACTGCCTCATCCACTTACACTCCCTCTCCCATTCTTCTCTTACTCCTAACTTCAGGTCTGAAAGATAAAAAGTTGAGTCCCAGTGTGAGAAGTTGGGGGAAAGGTGTGGGTTGGGGAGAACATCTGTGTTTTATCACCTTGTGTGTCAAGATTTGCAATTTCTTCAAATTCTAAATTTTAATGTTGCTCCGCAGACTTGTGCCTCCTGGTACAAATAATAGATAACTCCTCCACCCAGTGATTCCTCCCATACCCCACTGTAACTAAAGACAGCTTGCTCCTGGACAGGAATCTAGAAAGGAAAATTACTTGCATTAAACGAATAGCCATATAAATGGCTTGATTTAAATCTATTCTATTATTTTGTTTGAATGCAAAACAGATGTATAACCACAATCTGGAAAAGAAACTGGAATCTGCAATGCACGCTACTGTATGTGCAGCATGCCCATGAGAGGTGCAGCACGGCCTGCATTGCGGGCCAGGAAAACCACAGACAGCGACAAAGGCCACACACTCTAGCACAGTCTGGGCTGAGGCTGTGGGAAAAGGAGCAAATGCACCTTGGCAAGACCCTGTTTGGGTGGAACAAGAGACTGTGAGGTGAGTCTGTGAGCTTGAATGTGAGGTTTGCAACTGGCTAGTCAGTTTTCAACACAAGTGTATTCAGTATGTGTAACTGTTTAGAAAAGCTATTAAGAATGGTTAAATCTTTCTTGGTTAATTAAGTGATTTTCATCCGGAGGTGTGGTTGTCGAAGAAGCCTTCTGGAAACTGGGATTAGAAAGGAGAACTGAGGGTAGAAAAATCAGTTCCAGATGATTTTGTTTATATATCTTGTGTTTAAATTCAGACCATTAAGTCTAGACACTGGAAATTAAACTGCAGATTAGGGAAAACAAAGCAAACAAACAAACAAAAAAAACCCCACACCCAAGCAGTAAAAAAGCTATTATTTTACAGTTGCCTCTATTAAGGGTACAATATAGTCCTTCAAATCCGTGTTGTGTAACTTTCTCTGTTAACAAAACCTCTTCTGATAATACACCCAGAAAAGAAAAATCAGAAGTAATAAATCAAAACTACATTTTAACTTTAGTATGTCTGTTGATCACTGCAATGCTCAGGAGTATATAACTGGGAAGAGATCACAACAGCTACAAAAAGGTCAACAGCGTAAAATCAGAGCTTAAAGCTCCATCTATAATCACATGAGGCTTTTTGGGGATGTATAGGTATAAATCACATCAGACATCTACCCCTACTTAGACTACTGCCTCTAATGTTGAAAGGCATGGTGACTTAGAGCACCACAAAAGCTATCACAGAGTCACACTGAACACTAGCCAGGAAGAAGCTCACAGTTTGTAACCACATGCAGCAGTACTCTATCAGGTCCTCCTTTTTCCCTTTCCCTTTGATCTTGGGGGCTAAACTGATAACATTCCTGTTACCATATGGAAGGTGCTAAAACATATCACAAGTGAGTTTAATTCTTAAAAAGAAAAGAGAAAGAGGACAACATTATCTAATACTGATCAGGTTCATTTAGACTCTGTATTTACCCAAAAATACAACTGAGCATTTCTGTAACAATCTGCAAGACACTTCATAACAGGTTTTTAATTATTTGCTCTCAGACATATCATTCATTCATTCTTATTTTGTCTTTTTAAAAACAGCATCCAAAATAAGGAGAAGCTTCAGATTAATCTAACACTAAATGGAAGTGTCCCTGGATCCACTTCTCTGAAGTACCTGGGGACTAGCAGCAAGGGGAGGATGCCTCACCAAGAGGTACAGTCCTTGCCCAGGGGCCTGCAGAAGCCCTAATCACAAGACAGGAAAGCAAAATGAAACAGTAAAATAAAATGGGAAGGGGATGGCTGTGCTTAAACTTACATAAGCAAAGTCCTAATTAGTGACACATCTGAATGTAAAATTATTTCAATAGCATGTACCTTTTATTGCTTTCAAATGCTTGGAGTGAGCAGAACAAGCTACCACTATGCCCAATAATGAAACATAGATAAAAATTTATATGTTAATTGCTCCATTTTAAACTGGTGTTTAGAAGCTATTTATTACTTAGAAAAAATACTCTTTAAAGTCATTAATAGACAACCATAAATTTTAATTCTATTCTCGGCCTAATTAGCACAAATTTTAAGTAAGTAGGCTCCAAACCAATGAGGCTTTACTGTTTTAACTAGGAATATAGTTGAGGGATTTGCTAAGGAGAGTACAATAGGATAAATTAACTCTATCAGCAGAAACACTGGAGTACAAAATGCCAAATGTAGTAGATCTGAACATAATAAACATGGAAAGACATCCAAAACATACTAGTAAGTAAAAGTAAGCATGTTGCACACATAAAAAATACAAAGTAATTCTCTATTATGTGTGTGTGTGTGCATGCATGTGTGTATGTGATCTTGAAGGCCAATCAGTGATAGTTAAGAGGTATAATCAAAACACAGTGAATGTTTAAAGTAAAACAATTATTACAGGAATCAATATTAAATACCCTTGAAATATCTTGATTTGAACAAACTTATCCCATCATTCTTGCCACCTTCTGGGACATTTACCTTTCATGCTCATTTTGAATTTGTTGAAGAGCCAGAAGTTACATGGTGGATGAAGACAAACTGTAATGTATTTCACAAGCCTACCTTTCCAGGAATGGCACTCAGCAGCTGCATTCACCATATTTTTGATCCTGTCTCCTGAAGAAAATCACAAAAGACTTCCATAACTGCTTCAAAAGGGGCAAGGATGCAGGATCCATGTGTACAGAGAGGAGTATTTTAAGGGTGATTAATAGCAATGTGTGTTTTGCTGTAAATTTTTTAAAGTTTAAATACACGATTGTTTCATCAACCCCTGTAACTCTGAGAAGGAGGCAGGACAAGTGGGAGAAGAAAAAAGGGGTTAAGGACAGTGACCAATGTAAATTTTAGCTTTCTATGAAATGTTACAATGTTTTTACATTAAGTGATTGTGTTTATACATTGTTTGCAATTAAATACGATTGTTAAATTTTACAGTATTTATATCTCCCTGTAAGTAATCATAAGTGGCAATTACTAAGTATTCAAGAAGCCTATTCCTTAGAGGTACTAGGAAATTACTATGCCAGATGCCAAAAAAGAGGGGTCCCAACCCCTAGAGTCCAGTACCAGTCTGTGGCCTGCTAGGAACTGGACCACACAGCAGGAGGGGAGCTATGAGCAAGTGAAACTTCATCATGTATTTACATCCACTCCCCATCACTTGCATTACTGCCTGAGCTCTGCCTCCTGTCAGATCAGTGGCAGCATTAGATTCACACAGAAGCAATCCCTACTGTGCAGTGCACATGCCAGAGATCTAGGTGGATACACCTTAAGAGAATCTGACAATCTGAGGTAGAGCTGAGGCAGAGATACTAGCACTGGGGAGCAGCTGCAAATATGGATTAACATTAGCAGAGAGGGTTGCACAGTGACCATAATAAATCGATTCCTTGCAGACTCCTATAAAATTCTATCAATGAGTGGCAAATGACAAGCTGCATCTGTTAGCAGACTTCATAACGGCAACTGTTTTGATGTACTTCAATTATAGAGCTGCATCTAGTGGCAAGTTGTAAGTCAGAACCTGACACTTAGTCTGTTCATGGCCTGACCAATTTATTTACCATTTCCATCTGTGCCTCTTCCTGAACTGTGCACTTGAGTCAGTTAGTTTTGGTAAGTCCACAAGCCAACCCCAACCAGAATGAGTAAAGAGCAAACGTCACCAGCAAGCTTCTTTGAAAAGAGGGAAAGATCTAATGATGGGAGAGCAGAAGCCTTTAAGACTGCTAGGATAAACAAAGCTGCACTTAAAAGAAAAACCAAGAGTCCTACTTAAATTATGGGTTCATTGCAATGGATAATTAACATTCTTCAAATCTGCTTTGTATAAAAAGAGACGTGGTGACCGGCAAGCAAACAAACCCATGAAACCTTCAGAACTGCCTTGCAAACTTTATGAGATGCGTGCCTCGGGCACAATTTCCAAGAAGAAATAAAATTCAAGAAATGACAAAATGATCTTGGTCAGGTGGTTAATACCAGAGAGGTGCTAAACTAAGAAGTAGTCTGTAGCTCCAAAGCATTTACTTTGATCAGTATTTCTGAGAATTTTTAGGCTAACTGCAAGTAAAATATATTTTTTAAACTAAAAAAGCAGAAGGAAAACTGAACTTCTGTTTCCTGCCTAGTCCGAAGTGGGAAGGGGTATGTACCAAAATCTGTGAACATACATGAAAGGCAATAGTCACTAATAATTATAAAAAAGTTTCTGATAATGGTGAGGTAGCTCCTCCCACACATAATATACCAGCCTTACCACACGTAACTATAAACTCTGGATAAAATATAATATTACCCAACTACCTGAAGGTACTAGAGAAGATGCTAGAGCAAAAGGGAGTCAATACCTGTTGTGGCTTATTTAAATGCCCCCCCACCAAAGCCTCATGCAGTCATGGAGGTGGCTGAGACTAGCGTTTGTGATTGGTTCGTTGTCTAGCACTGGGATTTGTGGTGTGAGTGCTGCACCCACCCAGGGATGGGTAGCCAGCATACAATGTAAGGGAGGGGAGGAGAAGTGCTTTTCTCTCTTGCCCTTTCACTCTTGTCGCTTGTGGCCACCCCTCCTCTATGCAACCCTGCCTTGGAGCCAGCTGAGTATGGACTGAAACCTCCAAAAACCATAAGCTAAACAAACCTTTCCTTGCTTCACTTTGGGCATCAGGTATTTTGTCTCAACAATGAGAGAAAAGTAACCAAGACAACACCTAAAATAAATAAAAATTGATGGGTGGGTATATTAGTCAACGTTCTCTACAGAAACAGAACCAATAGAATATGTATAATTACATGCATATATATTCACACATATACATATGTCTATTAGACTGCTTCATATAGTCACAGAGGCTAATTAACATCTCAGTCTAAGAGGTCATAACCCTCAGAATGAGAGAAAGACCAATATGCAGACTGTTTCAGGGAAAGGCCCCAAAGCCCCTGGAGTACAGCTGATACAAGTTCATATTCAAATGCTGAAGAACTTGGAATCTGATGTCCATGGGGTCATAGCATCAGGAAAACACAGCTGTGGAAGAGAGGTGAGTTAACAGAAGGAGTTTTTCCAATCTTTCTTTCCTTTTTTTGGGCAGGGGGGCAGGGGGTATTTCCTCCAGGCCTCCAGCATATTGGATGGTTCCATTCACTTTCAAAGTAATCTTCCCCACTCAGTTCACTAACCCACATGCTAATCTTCTCTATAATTACCCTCACAGACAGGCCCAGAAGTATAGTTTATCCATTCAATAGACATGCTTCAATCTAGTCAAGTTGATACACAAAATTAACCATGAAGGTGGGTTTCTTGGTTTGTTTTTGTTTTGAGACAGACTCTTACTATACAATTCAAGGTATCCTTGAACTTACTGTGTAGCCCAGGCTAGCCTTGAAACTAAAGCAATTTGCCTGCATCAGCCTCTCCAGTGATGGGATAACAGGAATGCACCATGACGGGTTTCTTGTTTTTAAAGTCTTTTTTGCTGAAGCCAAAAGCTTTTAAGTTGTATCAGCTGGGATAGCAAAAATTTGGGTAGAAATCTACAATGCCCTGCCTTGAAAAAAGAGAAGTGAGAGGAAAACAATATCAACAAAAGACACAGGAAGAAAACTTAAATTTAGCACACAAACTGTGGCTGAATCTCTGGCTAACACCTGAAATCCACGTGCACTGAGGACATATTGAGCAGCCCAGCTATGGCTAAATGAAACAAAAAGTGATTTGAACTGCTATCCTTGACTGGGTAACAAAGTTTAGACAAGGACTTGGCCAACTTAATAACCTCTTAAAGCTAACAAACAAAAATCAATACCATTCAGAAGAATAAAAGAGAATCCAGAAACCCATAACATTCTTTAGAAAACAATCTAAATAAAACCCAAAATTACTAGATACATAAAGAAAGAGTAAAAGGTGGGTTATTCTCAAAGAAAAAAATTCAGTGATGACCAACCCAAAATGAACCACATATTACAATAACTATTTAAGAATGTCAGTTTTCATTACTATGCTCACAGAAGGAAAAAGAATTAAGTTTGTAACAAAAAAAAATAGGAAATAGCAAATTATTTTTTAACGAACAAAAAAGAACCTTATAGATTCTAAACTAAAAACTGCAGTATCGGGCCGGGAGTTTGGCTTAGTGGCTTAAGCGCCTGCCTGGTAGGTGTGAAGTTGTGAGTTCCATCCCGGTGCCACAAAACAAAAAACAAAAAACAAAAAACAAAACAAAACTGCAGTATCTGCAACTTTAAAAAAAATCATAGAGTAGTTTCACATCGTAGTATAAACAGCAGAAACTCAGTGAAATAATCCAATCCAAAGCATAGAGTAAGAATTTAGAAAATGTAAGTAGTGTCAAAAAAAAAATCAAAAAGTCCAACATAAATAAAAGAAATTCCAGAAAGAGAAAGAGAAAAGAGGCAGGAAGAATTACTTGAAAACGTAACCAAAACTCTTCTAAATTGGGGAAAAGATTATAACCATGAGTAGGATAAATAACTCCAACAAACCTCACATGTAGGTATGTAATACTCAACTTGTGGAACAACAAAGAAAATCTTGAAAGCAGTTGCAGAAAAATATTAAATCGTAAGTATTTTTACACTGGTAAAAATTGTTGAGTTCTCTTTAGAGACTATGGAAGATGGAAGACAAAGGAACATCTTTTAAGAGATAGGTTAAGAAAAAAAAAAAAAAGCCACCCAAAAATGTTCAATCCTAATTCCTGGAATCAGTATCTATGTTAGGCTACATTACAAAAGTGAATTAGATTGCAAATAAAAATGAAGGTGTCAGTCAGCTGACCTTGACATGGGGAATATATTTTCAGTAATCCAGCTGGTCCTATTACTGTGAAGATGCTTGTAAGTAGAAAAGGCAAGAACAGATGAAGAAGCAAGAAATGGAAATGATAAGGACCCAGTATGCCTTTGCTCGCTTTGAAGATGGAGGGATTAGTCCATTGTCAGATAATTCTGACATTTTAGAAAGTTGAAGAGACAATAAATCCCCTAAATCCTCTACAAAGAACACAACTCTACACCTTGATTTTAGCCTGATGAGACCAATTTGGGGTTTCTGAGATTCAGAGCTATAATACACAATTCTGTGCTGTCTGATCTACTAAGTTTGTGGTAATTCCTTCAAGCAGCAATAGGAAACTAAAATACATGCTGGAAAAGAAAAAACTGCCTTCCCAAAATTCTCTGCCTATCAAAATTATTTTGCAAGAATAAAGGCAGAGCCGGGCGTGGTGGCGCACGCCTTTAATCCCAGCACTCAGGAGGCTGAGGTAGGCGGAGTGTTGTGAGTTCGAGGCCGGCTTGGGCTACAACGCGAGCGCAAGGCCGGCATGAGCTACATAGTGCGACCCTGCCTCAAAAAACCAGGACTGGGAGTTTGGCTCAGTGCCTTAAGCGCCTGCCCTGGCAGGCGCGAGGTTGTGAGTTCAATCCCCAGTGCCGCAAAAAAAAGAATAAAGGCAGAATAAAGACATTTTCATGTAAAAGAAAATAAAATGAATTCACTACCAGCAGATCTACACTAGAAGTCCTAAAGGAAGTTCTTTAGACTGCAGGAAAATGATACCAGATATAAACTTGGAATTTCATGAAAGAATGAAGAGTATTGGGAATGATAAAGGCATGGGTAATCACAAAATAAACTATTTCTGAATTTCTTCAAAATATATATTGGCTAAACAAAAAGTAAAGCACTATATTGTAGGGAATTTAAAGTAAGCAAAAATAATACCTATGGCATCTATAAGAATGGGATATTCTACATTTTACATAAAATGGTACAACATTAACTCCAAATAGGCTGAAAATTTAAATATATATACATTTATAAATATATATTATATATATTAGTATATAATAATAATCCTTACAGAGACCACTAAAAATGCAAAGAGGTGTAACACGAGTAAAAATATATAATTTTTTTTTCAATTAACAAAAGAACAGAAGAAAGAAAGTGAGGTACAGTGAACAAATAGGACAAACAAAATGGTAAAGGTAGACCTAAAAAGTTGTAATAATTGTAAGTAAAATAAAATAATATTTCCCAAAGTAAGTACCATTTGAAAAAAAAAGTCATATGAATTTAAGAAATATTAGGATAAAGATAGGTGTAAAAGGTTCCTTTAGAATGGAAAGTCTCATCCTTTAATATACAGATATACACTGCAACTCTCCCAGTATTGCATTATATAGCATTTCCCAAACCTTTTACTTTGGTAGAGTCACAAAAGTTGGTTATTCATGGTAAATACTTTTGGAACTCTACTAAAAACTCTTAGCCAGCAAATAACTCATCTATTCTTTGCCAATATGTCCATCTGGATAAGAAGTGGTGTGGTGGATTAAAAACTGGTGGTCAACTTAAACACCAGCTGAACTGAATTAGTGTGATGCTGAGTGTAGATGACCCACCTGAGGAAAGCTGCCAGCATAAAAAGGAAACCTGGAGAGAGAGAGTAGCGTTGTGGTTTCTCCTAAGTGTTGTGTTGTTTGGAGCTGTTGGTTCTTTTGGAGCTGTTGGTTCTCCTACAGGAGCTTGTCATGCTGGCTTCCCTAATATGAACTCGGCTGTTTTTATTGGGAAGCTCAGGACTTTGTCGCTGAGAATGGCTGCGGTTCACTTTGGGGGAGCTTGGGTCCTTACTTTGAGCATTGCTTCCTGGCTCCGGAGGGGAAGATGTGTGTTGTTCAGTCTCCAGGAGAAGCCTGTCACGTTGGCTTCCTAATATGAACTTGGCTGTTCTCATTGTCAGAGGAGCTCAGGACCTCACTGTCGCTGAGGATGGCTGTGGTACTTTTTGGGGGAGCCCTGGTCCTTATTTTAAGTGTCACTTCTTTGCTCCAGTGCAGAACCCTCAACCTACTAGCACAGATCCTTCACCCCACTGGCACAGACTCTCTAGTTTACACTGCTGACTTCTGTGTCTTCCCAGTGCAGATCTGTGAAAACAGACTTGCACGAGTCATTGTCATGGGCTCCAGGCCTCTCACTGGACTTGTCGGGGGCATTGTCATTGGCTCTAGGTCTTCAGCTGGACTCGACCAGGACACTGCTGTGGAATCCAGGCCCTCAGCTGGAGTCTCTAGGTCTTTGGTGTTTAGACAGATTTCCTGCACTTCTTGTATTTGACTCTGGGTAACTAGCATAAAATACTACTATAAATTAGGTGTCCTGTATGTAATTGTTCTCCTTGCAACCCCTGACTACAACAAGTGATATGAGACGTATCTGCAGGTTTAAATATATATACAAGCCACAAGTGCATTAAAATGCCCTAACCTTCTGCTGCTCATTTAATTATAGAATCAAACTACAGAAAGAAGGCACCAAGAGGCAAAATGGCAAATCCATCGTTAGTTCTGCTGCCTACTCCATTCATAATTCCTATTGACTAAGTCCTGTGTTTTGCTTTGTTTTGTGTTTGTTTTTGACACAAGATCAGACTATATGGTACAGGTTGACCTTGAACCTGCCTGGTAATTCAGGTTGGGCTCAAAGTCATGATCCTCCTACCTTATACTCCCTAGGGCTGGGATTACAGATCTGTGCCACCATACCAGGCTCTTAAATAAGTCCTTCACTTAGGATACTTAAATTTATCTTCTATTTTGTTCATCAACTCCATAAATCAATATTCTAGGGGTGATCTTATTTTTGTAGAAAAATCCTTTAAGGAAGTTTTTTTTTCTTTTACATTCTTTACCTATCATTGAATTAGGACAGAAGAAATAAAGATAGGGAGACAATAAAGCTACACATTTTAGGCATGCCCAAAGTCACTTAAGATTATCCCTATCTGTACTCAATAATCTTAACTCCTCAGGCATGTGATCAAGCATTCCAAAAACTCAAGTCTGCTTGTCTCCTTCTCATATACTAGTTTACTCACTGACCAGAATATCTGCAGTGCTATATGGGCTGCCACCTTCATTCCTCAAGGCTAAGATATGGCTGTAATGCCAGTACTTTTGGAAACTGAGGCAGGAGGATTACAAGTTCAAGTCCCAGTGAGCAATTTAGTAAGAATTTGTCTTAAAAACTAAAAGAGAGCTGGAGGTGTAGATCAGTGTGAAGCCCTTAGATTTAATCCCCAGTACTACAAAAAATAAAACAATAAAATAAAAAAAATTTTTTTAAATTGAGAAATGAACCAAGACAAAGGGAGATTTATAGCAGGGACCTCAAAGCAGGGCCCATAGATGCCCAAAGGTAACAAGAAGCAGGATAAAGCCCAGCATTTCTGCCTTCACTTTATATTATAATCTCCTTTCTTACCTTAAAATTTTGGGTCAAATCCCTGCTTGGTTCTGCTTTGTAGGCATGCTAATCATATGAGAAGAATCTGTATTATAGGATGTACTAGCCCTTACTTTGCCTACCCTATCTCGCTCCTCTTTAAAACTGAGGACACCAAGATAATAACTAAAGAAATGTTCAGGATTTGCAGCAACATCTAATTTCCAGTTAGGACAATGCTGAGTTCGAGGCCCCTTGCAACAATGTGTCCAAATCTACAAAGTCTCCAAACCTACAATCAAGCACCTCAAGACTCCTGGAAAAAGCACAGCTTGCTTTCCAGACTACCTCAAGATTACCTACCCCTAACAGGAACAATCAACTCATGGGAACCAAATTGTCCTTCAAACTGTAAGGATTCCTCAGGAGCTACAAAATCGGGAATGAGATACTGATCAACCACACCCCTGTTGGCCACAGCACCCAAAAACCAGCTTCATTCTTTTTGTTAAGGGGCAGGTCTGAAAAGTGTGCCCCCTTCAGGTGCTTAAAGCTGGAGCCCTTTCCTTAGTCTCCTGTACTCTTAACTCTGCTTGATAAATCTGCCTATGCCTTTCACTGCCATGGCCTGAAATTCTTCTATGATAAAAGCTGACAAACCCACTCCACCAGTGAGTTGAGGTGCCCATCTCCTTTTTGGAGACTTCTACTAGTGAAAAGAAAAAGATTATTAAAGACTCTTCCTCTTACCAATCAAAGAGGGAAATCCTCAAGGTGCCTTAAACCTCATGTCCAAGTTCACTGCACTCTTGTGCTCTACAAAGCACAAAAAGTCCTACATTTTATCTTAGTTTACTGTCATTTTGATTAGAACTCTATGAGGACAGGAATTTTTTTTTCGGTATTTTCAATGCAGTCTCCCCAGTAATTACAAAATGCCTGACGAACAAGAGAGTCATTAGTCATTGCTGAATGAAAGAATCAAGGTTTAGATGGCTGGATAGCTATTTCTGGATTGCATGTATACTTTCAAAAGGCTAATTAGTGTATGTCAATCAGAAACAAACTCTGAAATAAGTCTATCACCAATGCAAATAAGTTACCAATTTGTGTGATTAGTACAAACTATCAAACAATGCAACCCTCTCCCAGAAAACATGAGACAATTTAATTCCTATGACCTTGGCATCGATGAAAGTGGGGTGCCATCTACATAAATTTGGTGCACTTCTACCTGGGAAGAGTTCAGTTACCCTTAAAATTTGAAGTCAAACATCTAATACTCTACCTAGGTCAAACCTAAAATCTTAGGCCTAAATGATGTCTCTGAATTTAAGCAAGCATTTTTCTTTTGAGCTTCAAAAGAAGCTAATTTTTTCAAGTTGTAGGACAGCTAAGTATAGGATTGTTTTTCTTTTGCTCTGGCTTCTATTTTTTTAATTATTAGTATGCCAGTTCAGAATTGACTACATTTTTCCCCTTACTAGAAAAAATTAAAATAGATATATTTTTCTCAAGGTGACCTGAGAGCCAAATTGAGCCCTGGATATTTTAGGAACTCCCCTCACACAGAATAAAAGTTCCAAGTGAAAATATAGCTGGTCTAGCTTACATCTCAAATAAGTCAAAACTACCAGTCCCTTCCTTTAGTGATTCCAAGATCCACTCTTTGGTCCAAACAAATAAAACACACAATATACATACAAAGGTCACAATCTGATATTTGCTTAACAATCCTAACTTCATTATAAACCAAAGCCAAACCAATCAACAAACCTTCTCTAGGGAAAAAAATTTATTAAAACTATGAAAATGAGGGCCAGGGATATAGGTAAGTGGCACACCACCTGCCTGGCAAGTGCAAGGTCCTGAGTTCAATTCCCAGTATGAAAACAAACAAACAAAAAAACTGAAAATGAGTCAAAAAACCAACTTTGGATCATACTGGGCCACTATCTAAACAGGCTCACCAGAGGATTATTTAATAGTTTAAAATAATATGCCACTGTTTGATTTATTATTTACTACCTATCAGGGTTAAAATTGTTAAAGTAGATGTTAATTTGTAGATTTTTGTCCTTAAGGGTGTAAATGAGTCTTGTAGATGAAAAGATAGGCCCAAAGATAAGCACTTTATTGCCTTCTGAGCCATCAACCAGTTTAATAACCTTACAAACTTATTGTATCATTCTGTCAGTGCCTAGAAATACTTAACCTGTAGAATTTTCTGGAAGTCAGCATTACCATCCTATTGATTCCAGAATTCATTAGGCAAAATAAATTTTGGTATGTGCTTCCTATGTATTCTTTTGAGAACCATATACTTACCCTTTTAAAAAACATACTTTCACACTTTAAAAGTTTTTATATATGTTCTTGTAAATGCCTATAGAACATAAGAAAGGTAAGCTGTTTTTGCTCTACAGTGGAACCAAAAGAAATGTAAATCAACTACCTTATTTATTCTTTAGCAGGTTGATGATTATTGATCTGTTAATACTACTACTGAATTATTTAGTAAAAAAAATCTAGCAAATAATTATAAATTATCAATAACTATCCATATTCTTTAGAGCATACTATTTTACCCTTAAAGAAACACATTAATGTTTTGTAGTCAAGATTGTATCCTTGTGAGACACACAAGAATACATAAAAGAAGAAGGCACAGATTATTACTAAATGCTGCATCTGCCCTGCGTCTTCCTCTAACTGGAGTTTGAAACCTGTACATTCTAAAGAATATTGCATTTTTCTCTTTAAAACTACACTGAATTTTTATCTCCAGCAAAGTCACTATTAATACTTCAATACAGAAGTATTAACAATGTGATTTCTATGTATTTTGTGTAGTTTCAATTCATATTCTAATGCTATTAGTTACCATTTCAAGTACCAGAATGAAGAATTGTTCCAAGGGTGGTTATTTATCCTTCTGGTATGCTCTAATCACAAGCCACAAAGCCAGAGGTGGCTACTGATGGGGTTCAGGACATGTTGTTTGAACATACAGCACCTTGCCAGAGTGAGTATTTTAAGATGAAAACATCTGGGGAAATAGCAGAAGGGGAGAGGTCACTTTTTTATGAAGACTCTTGAACTACACAAAATTTAAATACATTTTTATGCTCTTTTCTAATTAACCTGTCTTTTGCTATAGGATCCCAGCCATGAACTCAAAATGGACAGAAGAAAAAGATACATCTCTTTATGTTTTTTTTGGGGGGGTTGTTTTTGTTTTTGAGGCAGTATATCATTATGTAATTCAGGCTGGCCTCTGACTCACAGTGATACTCCTGCCTCAGGCTCCTGAGTGCTGGAATTATAGATGTACACCACCATGCCCAGTTCTGGAAAAGATACATTTCTTTCTTTACACTACAAAAAAGGTTTCAAATACCGTGTCTAATAAACCTTAAAGAGTATGTTAACTTCTATTCCAGATGACTTGATTCCATTATGAATTTTTTCTTTGGTGAAACAAAAGGTGTTTAAATATGCAGATAGCTAAAAATGTTATAAATTACTTTTACCTTCACATGAATAGGATATAAGATTCTAGCATGCCCAATGGCTACAATAACCATAGGATCCAGTTTGCGTGGTGCAGTCCCCAGTTTACATCTCTTATCCCAATGTAACTATTAATAGCTCTCCTAGTGTCCTCAAAGTATCCTGGCTTAGATAGTACATATATTATATGCCCACCCTACAATCACAGACTTTCCTTAAAGGTATCCTTGGTTAATGTTATGATGGAACCTGTATGGATTTTTATCAACCAACTACAAGTAGGTGAACTAAATCCTGAGGCTAAAATATTACTGTATCTACTTCAAGTGACTCTTTTTGTGTGACATACTTGCTAGAATACCTAAAAGGACAAGAAGCCACAGGTTTGCACAAGCTTAAAGAACAGGCAGTGGCAGTGGCAGCTTTTGTGCCTGTCGATAATGAGTGTTTCTATTTGTGTGTGAGCTCCTCTGAGACTTGCTTTCATCCTAACACACTGCCTGGAACTGTGCTTGCAGGGGATGAGACCTTCAGTTCCCACCCACTTGTAACTACTGGAGGCTGCAGAAACAGTTTCCAATAATTGCTAACGAGTAAATTTGCTTCCATCAGTTTGCAGCAAATACACAACTTCAGGACACCATGAAGTTTGTCGCTGATGTAAAGACATCTGAAAGTTACGAAAACAGAGCTAAAATGAATGGCAAAAATGGTGAAAAACGCAAGTTGTACATCTACAAAATATAAAGAAGACAACAAAATAGTTAAGTCCCTGAGACAAAACTGTGAAAAAGACAAACAAAATGAAGAAAATGCCTAAAATTTCCACCTCTGGAAATTAAATCAACAGCTCATTTGGAAATCCTGTGATGACTGAATTAATAGCAATCTTAAACATAGCTAACTGAAATGCAGTGGAACTGCTCTGAACATTTATCAAGCTCTTCAAAGGAAACCTGGTTTTATTCCATGAAGGCACGAAGGAGGCTTTTCTCTCCTTTTTTTATACGGCTAAGAGCAAGACCACAGCAGTGCCCACAGCACCATCTGTTTACATCTCCTAACTCTTCTTTTTGGTCTTGTTTTGGGTTTTTGTTGTTGGTATTTTTGTTCGTCTGTTTGTAGTACCAAGAATCGAACTCACGCCTGCCAGGCAGGTACTGTGCCACTGAGCTATATCCCTGGCCCTCTTAACTCTTTTCTCTATCTTTTCTTTATTCTTCTTTTCCTATAAATGTGAAGCCATTTATATGATGTGTTTTAAAGGCAAAGATAATGAAGTACATTTGAATCTTTAGAGAAACAAACAGAACCAAATGCACTCGAATACTGCAGTCTCATCAACTTTCGATTATTTTACATTATGGCAATAAACTAAATTTGTGTATTGGCATAATATCTATTTTCACATAAATAAACATGAATATATGTGTATGTATAAAATCAATAAGGATGTTGCAGAACACAAAGAGAGGAATAATCCGCATGAAGCTTCCTTTAAAAGAAATACATCATGCAGACAGCCTAAGAATCATTACCATTGATTTTCTTTTAAGTAGATTTTAAATATCCTCTGAGAACTGAGCACAACTTAAAATTCCTCTCAGTATAGTGCTCTCTAGATCTTACGTGTGCATGACTGGATGACTGGCTTAGGCAGCAAGAACAAGTCCTGACAAGCAATGACAAGCTTTGTCCGGTGAAGGCCTCCAGGAAAGCCCACGGCAGGTGCTTGCCTGCGCTGCCCGCGATCAGCACCACTGGCACTGAGGTTCAGTTCCAGCCAGACAAAAAATAGCATCTCCAGCTCCCAAAGAAAGCACCAGTGTCTTTTTTTAAAAACAGTTAATGTTTTTTATATTATACACAATTGTTAATTTTAATCATTCTTGCCAACTTAAATAAGCTATTGAAAATTTCTTGAGTCAAATGCTTTTAACAAATTAATAAACTCATGGCATAATTTCCAGAATAAATAAAACTGAATGAAAATTGAAAGACTTTCAGTAACAGTACATTCATAAGACAGCATAAGCATTTCTTAGAATTTCTTCACCTTGCCTGCAGACAGCCTACTGAGTGACGTTAAAGAAAATCCACATGATGGAGAAGTTCCACCTCACTATACACTCATGGACACCTCTCCACTGGCCCTAGATTTGCTCTTATTAGAGCCTCCCTATTTTCTAATACAATTTATGACCCTGATTGTCCTCAAACCCAAATTCCCCATTGAACCTCCAATTCCCAGCAGATGACTGTTTTACCACAATTCTGAACAAATGGAGCTTTTGGCCAGAAATGCCCTCATGTTTTTGCCATCAAACAGACAAACCCATGAGCCTGAGTCTAGATTCATCTCATCACTCTTGTCATAAGGAAATAAGCACACTTGATACTTTTTATCATTTCTCCAACATCTTTCTTCTTTACAAGTTCCATAAAGCCAGAGTGTTATCTTGCTTAATCACCTTTAAGTCCTGCATTCTATCACATTCGACATATATTAGCTAGGAAATAAATATTCGTGGGTTAGGCATAGTGGCACATGCCTGTCATCCTACCACTCTGGGAGGCTAAAGCAGGAAAGCTGCAAGTTGAAGCCCAGTTTGGGCAACTTGGTGACTCAAAATAAAACCCTATCTCAAAATAAAAATTACAAATAAAAATTAAAGAGTTAGAGATGTAGACCAGTGTGAAGGCCTTGGGTTCCTTCCCCAGTACCACAATAAATGAATCAATCAACCAATGCTAAATGAGTGAACAAAAGAAATCTTCCCCTGGTTTTTCCTCTGGGCTTCAATAGCTGTTTTTTCTTCTTGCAACAGTGGGAAAGCAGTGGTAAGACAATGAATGCAGCAGGCTCTTATAAAAGCTGAAGGAGAAAACAGTGGTATTTATGACATATTACTCTAAGCAAAGAATGTTGCTTTGACTGGATATGGTTTATTTCCCAAATGTTCATGTGTTGGAGGCTAGGTCCCCAGTGTGAATTAGTTTCTGTGAAAGGGGCTGTAATACAAAAAACTATTCTGTCACCTCCCAGGTCTCTGTTTTTTTAGTTTGTCTGGTGATTTCTCTTTTCTGCTGCCACTCACTACCCTCATATGTGCTTCTTCAGCTGTGATGCCATCAGTCCTGAGACCCTCTCCAGACTCAAACAGATGTCAGCATCATGGTCTCTAGCTTTTGAATGGTTTCCAGAAGGTGAGCTAAATTAACCTCTTTTATTTAAAAAGTACCCAGCCTCACATATTTTTCTAATAGTAACAGAAAACAGACTAAAACAAGTATGTTCTGTCTGAAACACTTTTAGCTACCAACAGTACAAGTCCATTTTCACATATGGCATAATGAAACCTGTTTATGTGCTGCAATTTTAATTTTATACAAGTAAAACAAACAGACACAGTTTGCAAAGTAGGATTCCATACTATCATAATTATAAATTCAGATAAAGTACCACTGATAAGGTCTATCCTGGATTCAACATGAAGATATAATGTGAATGAAGCCCAATCCTTAATACTGCTCCAACTGTTCATTGAGACAATGTTTTGATTCTAACCAACTACATTTTAACAAGTAAGTGCTTAAATTTAAACTTAAGTAGTATCATTTTATTCTGTTTATATAGTGACTTTCTAACTGAAACTGATCTCCCTGTAAAGGAAAAAATTAGAATAATCACTGGTTTAGAATAAATGCTAGGCTCTTATTCCTACATGAACATTTTGATACATAAATTGACCTAATTTCTGAAGCCTCTAGAATAGATTGTTCTTCTCTAAGGCAAGGACCATGAAGTTTTTAGCAGCAAAGTTCACAACTTCCACAGAATGTAACCCAGATACAAGCGCGTAGGGCAGACACACATACATACAGTCTCTCTGCAGCATTTCTCAATTCTTGTTACTTAGGCATAAGAAGAGGAGTAAGAAAAATTCCATAAACAGCTGAATTAAATTTCACTTTATCTTAGAAGTTTAGGAATATCATATTTCTTATTTTCCTTTTCAGTAAAATGTCTCAAAATGCTTGATAAATTAGCTTTGAACAAGCCACAATATTGTTCCTTTGCTGCATTCCATTTTAATAATTTCAGAAAGCCTATGATTTATATATGTAGAGATCATATGTTTACTTTTTGGATCCTTTGACTATTGTGTTATTATGTTGTATTACTATTTGAAATTTAAACATTACATTTCTCTAGGATGTTCTTCTTCCAACTAAAACAGCAGACATCTCAAATCAGTTACATTCTCCATGTCCATGAATAAATTCTTATTATATTTCCTCATCTCTATTTTAATTATAAATTTTAGACCAGAGAATTACTTTGAAAAGGATGTATATCCCACTCCATCTATACTGCCAGCCAAAATTAGTTAAACTGCCTAAAACCATGTGTCTGTTCGAGACCAACAAGGAACATTTCAATATTCATAAAATCTTCACAGAAGCTTTCAGTTTCAAAAATATTTCCCTTTCACCTGATCATCATCTCACCTTGTATTTCTTTTGTGCATCTATGAAAACAAGTTTCTGACTACTCCACTAAAAGTCTCTGGCAGAAAACTACTCTTTAGTCTTATGGTGGTTTGAACACAGGAGATGAGTAGATACAACTCACAGACCCTCACCACCAAATGCCAGGTGTATACATCCACAGCATTTCCTCACCCTCCAAATGCTCATGGCTTCCACCTGGAGTAGGACTTTAAGAACTGGCGAGACATATATACAAGGCAGATGAAAGGGAAATGTGGGCAGGGAGGGGACCTCTTTCTACTTCCAAGAAGCTGGCACCAGAAAAATTCATTCAGTGGTTTTCCTCCTCTTTTCCTTCCACTGTTCTCTTAGACCTTTAGAAGTAGCCCTTAGAAAGTCGACTTTTCATTCTACTGATACCGAAGAAAGAATTGTCTACTATTGCTGTGATTAAGGTAGAACTCTCAAACTCAGGCTGAAACTATAAACCAACAAGACATTAATATATTAAAGTGAAATAGAAAAGATATAGAAAAATTCTGCAAAAATGAATTGCAAAAGTACTGACATTCAAGCCATTGCACGAGTATACCATGTGTTCTAAAAAGGGGGAAAGCCAGTTTCAGAAAAGTCCATAAATCATATGCAAGACCTTCTTCCTGTTCCAGTCTCTCAGTGACAGCTAAGAGTCGGTCATTTTTCCTGTTTGTTTCCAGCAAAACAAAAAACATCACTGTCCTTTTGAATAAAATCCTATTGTCAGCTAATAACTGAAATCAGTTCTGGACTCACACAGGGAAAGTATGCATTAAATTTGGATGTGGTTGTTTTCTCCAACAGTCAAGGAGACTATGCTATTGGTTTGAGCTCTGGCATTTCCATTGTACACTGACAGGTAGCTCTTTTTAAACATACTCAAGTGGTTTAGACAAAGTTCTGGGTATGACTGATGCTTCATTAAAAATACTAACAGTTCTTGGAAAAGTATGAGCTCACCAAGAGGAGGAAAACCACTGAATGAATTTTTCTGGTGCCAGCTTCTTGGAAGTAGAAAGAGGTCCCCTCCCTGCCCACATTTCCCTTTCATCTGCCTTGTATAAATGTCTCTCTCCAGTTCTTAAAGTCCTAACCTAGGTGGAAGCCATGAGCATTTGGAGGGTGAGGAATGCTATGGACGTATACACCTGGCATGAGTGATTAGCTTGGTACTAGGTCAGCATCAGGAATATGGTGTGCTTCAAAAGTTATTTTCATCTATAATCTCAAAGGACATTTATATAAACAGTAGTATGCACAACACTTACAACCATTCTAGTGGGCATAAAGAAAATAGGTACCTTAACCAAGTTATCACTGTTTATCACCATTAAAGCTGGTAATAATTATAGAAAGAGAAAAATCTGAGTATATCTTCTAATCACTTAATACAATTTTTTCTTTAAAAACACATACAGTTTTTATTCAGCTATATTATACATGATTTTATCCTAATTATGCAAATTGTCCATTCAAATCTTATTCCTAGCACAGTAAATTCAGATTAAAGGTATGTGTGTGGTATTACATTTACTAATGATAAACTTTATTAATTAAAATGAATAATCTTATGTTTTCAGGATTGAGGTCATTTTAAGAGCTTATTTTTTCCAAAGGCAGGAGGAAAAAATGATAAAATGACTTTAAAATTTTTGTGCCACAGAGCAAACTTAAACTGCATTTATATTTCTCAATACCTATCAACAAATAGAAAGCTATAAGAGAAGTGGCAATAAATCCATTTCAACTTATTAAGAAATAACCCCAAAACAGAACTCACTGGTGCTTTACAATTTTTAAGTTTTACCATGACATCTAAAAAATAAACAATAATTTTCCAGTTTATTTTTTAAGATTCTGAAAGAAATTATATTACCATGAACATAAAATTCTAAAATGATATCAAAGGACATTGTGCTCATTTTCTTGGCATGTCTTTTTCTCCCTTCAAAATATATGTGTTTCAAAAGAAAGGAGCACACAATTTATACAAACTCCTGGTTTACTTAAAGTGTGTATGGTGTGTGTTTCACCACCCCAGAAAATATTCCTCATCAATCAGGACGGGGCCAGACTGTGTTGAAACACCAAGCCTCATTTGGCCATGAGGGAGGGGAGTCCCAACATGTCAGGGGACACTGCAAAGGAGCTGCACTCCCACCAGGAGGACTTCTTCAGCTCCTCTCATGTAGTGACTGGGGGAAGATTGTCCGGAGTATGCAGGGTTTCAACTATTCATGTTTTTTCTGGACACAAAAAGTACTACCAGAAAGGCTGTTAACAATCTTCTACTGCAAACCAACAAAGAAAACAAAAAATACCTCTAATACCAGGCTCTGAGACAGAGACTTTCCACAAAAATGCATCCTTAACCCCCACAGAGACATGGCAATCTGCCCTAAGCAGCCTTCCATGAATAACTCGTGAGCATAGGCCCATGTCCTGGCATTTCTGTCCACTGCAAAAGGCGCAGAACTTAAATTTAATAATTATGGGATACACTATGCATCTAGATATTTGGGGCTCCTCATAGAGACACTTTCGCTTCCACATTCCGTAACTTTTCAGACTTTTAAAGTCCTTTAGGTTATCTGATACCAACGAATCCCTCTTCACTTACTATCTCTCAGTCTTCTGTAAGTTTTAACCACTCAATAATTCATTTATCAAATTCTTTATTTTAAAAACAAAAAAAGAATAAAAATGATGATACAGAATTTCAAAACAAAATAATAGGAGATTAACACTGGTTAATGCATTGTGTACTGTTACCTTCAAAGTAGTTGTTCAGATTACAAGGTATAGGCATAAAAAAAGATCAATAGAACAATGAAAGCAAAAATTGTTCTTTTTGCTGAACTAACAGAGATTAGTATATAGAACCTATTCTATATGTCAGATACATGGCAAGGCCAGATGCAGAAATGAATAAAACTCAGTGGCATACAATGTGGTAGAGGAATCACCACGGAAAAAATGATTACAAAATGGAAGAACAAGGTTCTTTGAGAGTACAGGTTTGGAAAGATTTAAGGAAGACTGCACAAAAGCCTAGACAGGGCTGGGAATTTAGCTCAGTGGTGCAGTGCCTGCTTGGCAAGTGTGATTGACAGTAGTATGTAACTCAATATTTACTGGAAATTGTATATTGGAAAATTTCCCATGTGGATACTGGAAATGACATTCTGTGAATACAGGGTGGTGTATATCACACAGGACCTTCTCTACTGCGGAAAAATAAGCATTATTATTTCCTGTTCAATAAAAAAAATCAAAGAATGTAAGATAGTTTGCTATGGAGTGTGTAAATACAGTCGCAGGGACTTCTATTAGCTCAAGTGTCTAAAGCCTACTTTGTGTCTAAGGCTTCCTTCTTCCATGAGTAAACTCATCAGATATGTAGAATAGAACATCTGAAATACTAAACCCCCCACTGCCCTTGCCAATGAGCAAAAGTGGGCTCAGCAGAAGCTCTGTGTAGACAGTCTCTTATTAGCCCTTTGTCAAGGTCTCTTTGCTGCCAAAAAGTGTAAGGGAATAAACAGAAAGACAAGATCTGCAACGCCTCAGCACTCAGAATTCTAATTATGACAGTGGGAAGCATAAAGATCTAAGGTCTAAATCCTTTAAACAGCAATAATCTTTGCTCAACATAAGGCATCTGGCAATCTCAAGTCCACTGTACTTATGGATATGCTTTTCAGATATTCTGATTATTATGAGTACTTAAAAGCCAGTTCACAACGATCTAACTAGAATACATTGCAATCCAGAGCTTTAGTCCCCAAGTGAGTTAGTAAGTGTCAACTGGACTAAGAAGACAATGTATATGAAAAAGATACCAGCAGGGGCTTTTGTTTAACAAAAGGATTTATGGTTCTCACAAATGTTGATCATCTTAACTCCATATCAGACTATGCATACACTTTATGAGACAAGACATTTATAACAACTAACAAATAATCTGCCCATCTTATCAAAAGCAAAAAACTAATGGACTCTCTGCTAGTGAAGGGGCACTTTTTATTCAAGTCTTATTTATTTGATCCACTTTCTCATACATCATCCAGGAATCTAAAGAGATTCATAAGTATTGGTCATTGACATCCAGTTTACAGTTGCTTCATGAGACTTCAGAAATATTATTTCATTACAATATTGAGTTTTAAAATGCTTGGAAAATGCAAAAGACACATGCAAAAATATAGTTTTTCAAACAATGAAACATTAATCTGACCCCCTTATAATATTCCCTCCAGAAATAGAATTCTCTCCATTCATATCCTACAAATTTATGTTTGCTTACTTGTGCTATACACCGAGCAAAAACAGAGAGAAAGCTGGAATAGCAACATCCCATCCTAGAAGGGTGCAAGTGTGAGGTTGTGAGTTCAATTTCCAGTACAAAAAAACCAACCAACCCACCCTAGTCCCTAACAGTGACTACCCACAAGGATGCTGAACCACTCCTTCAATAGGCACACAGTACTTACTACTTTGGACCTAAATTGGACTTGACTATGGATCTTTTCCTTATCAATATGATGTGGAGAACTATTTGGAATCCTAGACCTAGGACTGTTGCCTTGGTTGCCTGATTAATAATCTTAATCTAGCTGATTTTCTTCAAGTACCTATTTTTTTTCCAAGTATGATTCTGTAATTGATTTATGCATGTCAGAAGTTTTGTTTTTATCACATTTTAGAGATGCCCATTGGCTTAAGTTTATCTACTTACTTTTCTATCATCCTTGAAGATTTTGTAGTTTGTTTCTTTCTTTGTTGTAGTCCTGGTTTTCCTAGTAGTAGAAACCAACAATTTTCAACTAACAGATTTAATCTACTTGGTTTTATGGGACTTGTGAGTTGAAAACAAAGGAAATAGCTAAACAATTTGCCTTGGATCTAATAGGAAAATTATTTCCTAAGAATAAATTCAATTTAATAGTTATTTTGAAACAATTATTTGGTCCCATGGTTGGCTGTGAATAAACAGTTCTCTAAGTTATTAGTAAAGGGCAGTAAAATTCAACCATTTGCACCTGCTCCCCCAACTTCCATGTGACATATGAATACAGCAAAGCTGTCTTTTCAAAAGAAACAAAAGCATGTCTTCAGAGGGTAATGGAACAATTACTGAAATTGAGTACTAAGAGCAATCAGCAATATTCAGAATAATGTTTTAAACCCAAAACTATGTACAGAAAATTTAAAACTGATTCTGATTTGGTCCCAATAGGACAAAGAAAAACTATCATCTACTAAACACTGATTCACTGACAATTGAAGAGAAAAAATAAAAATTCTAGCATTATGAGACTAATAATAATTTCATCTGCAGCAACATTCAGGAAGCTGATTAGATGATCCTAATGGGTGATTTAAAGTGAAAGAAAAATACACCCTTAGCATAATTTAATAAGATCTTCAGACTGAAGCATATTCAAGGGTTTCATGAAAGACCTTCTCATGGCCTTTTAATAGCTCTTTCTAATTTCAATTAACTTGTTAAATGCCAATTCTCATTACCTCATCAGAAATCCAAAGCCAGCCCTTTCTGATTAAATCATTAAATAACCATTGACAATACAATGCCTAGTAAGTATTTATGGGCAGTCCAGCACAGATGAGCAACTCTCAGTTCTCCATGCCAACAGAAAAGAAAAACTGGAGTTGATAATTAAAAATAATAACAAACTATTCACCTTTGGGATGCACTAAGTTACATTTATCTAACACATTTGCCCTTCCTAATTATTTCACTGGGGTTAATATTTAGATTAACATAACCTTTTCAGAGATCCTCAGTAGTACAGAATTGTTGATTAAGAGTTCATTCTCATGGAAAAGCTGGGTAGGTACTGAAGAAATCAGACAGCCTGTCAACTGAGGGCTGCTACTGCCTGCCAATGTGGTGAATTAAATCCTCTCAATCAGCAGTCACTCAAAGTTCCTTGGACTTCCCCACTGACGTGTATCCACACTGAACTACTTCTGTCAACCTCACATCGACACTCACTGTGTTCCCAGAGCTGCCTGCAATCTTTGCTTCCCCTGCCTGCCAAGCTTCTTGCTGCCCCTCAGCAAGAACAAACCTAGCTTGAGACCAGGGATCTAGTTACAAGTTTAAGGTCATCTCTACCGTCACAAGGCAGAGGGCACCTACTGGCTGGTCTCTGAACAGGTCTATCCTGCCACTGCCTAACTCCTTGAACTTTTGTTTCTTGCATTTATGAGTCTCCTAGGGTAGTGAACCTCTGGGTTTGACTCCCCTGAAGAACCACAAGAGCCTAATATCTACTTAGCAGCATATGTAGCTCAGTGCCACGTCCCTGGGTTCAATCCCTAGAATGAGCTGGGGTAGGGTGAGGGGATGTTACATAAAACGTCCCATGGATATTCCACTCCCTACACAACATTTTTCCTTCTGTAGACATATGGATATTATCACAGAGGAAGATAGCCTTCGAAGATATGGAACAAAATAAAATAAGATCAGAAAAAAACACCACCATGGAATTTATGCTTTGGGTTACTAAACAAAAGAATTACAAAGTTAAAGGTTTCTGCCTCAAATGATGTAAACTGTTAAAAACTCATCTCAATGACTATATCACTAGTGAAAGGGTAATTTTTTACAGATTATAAAGCTTATGATATATAAGGTTCTGTCCATAATTTACTGAGATAACTAGGGTAGGTTCTGCTTACAATTATACTGCCCATCAGTGGTAGCCAAATATAGTATTTGTGAAACAAAAATAAATGTAATGCAAGTATGGCCCTCCATCTTTGAGTTGAGGGCTAAAATCAGCAAGCAGAGACACCGATGTAATAGTATCATATTTACATCAACTGTTTAGTGAAGAAGTCATCCTTTTAAAACCCCTTAAGATGCTCACAAAATCTGCCCATCTCTCCACAACTTTTCCAGCCCTATATGTGGTACAAAAAGAATGCTCCTTCCATCTCCACGGATCCCCATCCCCATCCTCCATCGAGCAGGGAATCTATCTAGGTCACTGCTCCCTGCTCTCAGTCATCACAGGAGTTAAAAGCTTAGCTGATACCTGCATCTTTCCTTACTGTAAAAATATATATATATGGCTTATGGAAATTTTATACAGATCACTTAATTGAGACCACTACAGTGGCATGTGCACTTAGCCCCAGCTAGTCCAGAGACCAAAGCTTGCATACAAGAGTTTGAGACCAGTCTGGGCAAGAGAAGGAGATCTCATCTAATTATTCATTTAAGATAGTATTTTATGGCATATAAATTACATGAATATACACTTAGTTCTTTTTATCAAGTTATATCACATTTTAAAAAAAATTTCTTCAGCTCAATAGTTCAAAGAAATAAAATGTCCCATCTTTCTTTAGCATATTTGAACTCTCCGTAGTAGATAAGCCTAAGAGAAACATCAGTTACACATAAATTGCTCTCTTTTGTCTTCTGATCTCAGTGCTCTGAAAGTAGCCCTATTTCATACCTTTTGTGATTGTTAGTAAAATTTAACTGAGGAATGAACAGAATGCAGATGTTTAGCATTCTTAACCCATATAAACATCTTTCCCCATTTTAAAGATTCCTTCATACTTGTGACTTCCAAAGTTCTCATCATCGTCACCATAACTCTCCACAGACCCTGGCACATAAGGGTTTGCCTGTTAGACATCTCTTGTGCCTCATATGGTGTCTAACACAGAAATGATCATTCTTCCCCGCAATCTGCTCATCACAGGCTCTAAGCAGGAGTTCCACCACTGAAACTGTTAAATAGCCATTTTATTTTACCTTATTCAACCAGAAATTCTATGTAATTCTAGGACTTCCGAGAATCTAGCCCCAACTATCTCTCCTCTATCTTCTGTACCACTTTCATCTTAGAAAATCCCTCTTGCCTATTTTTACCCACTTACATGTACTCAACCCTCAAAACTATTCTCAAAACTCTTAGTAAGGGTTCTCCAGAGAAGCAGAATCACTTGAAAAGGAGGGGTGTGTACGAGACAGAGAGAGTGTGCATGTGCCTGTGTGTGTGCATGTGTGTGTGTGGATGTGTCAGTGTGCATGTATTATGGGAACTGACTCACAGAATTATAGATGTGCCATCCACAAGTCAGATAAAAAGAAGAGTTGGTGATATAACTCTGTGTGAGTTTCAAGGCCTGAGACCCAGGTGAGCTGACGGTGTGTATAACTCCCAAGCGAGACAGTGTATATAATTACCAATTCTCTCTGACAACTGAGAGAGAGGTAGGAAGAGTTCCCACTGGTGCAAGCCCCAGAACCTAGAGGTCTGAGAACCAAGTCTCTCTTCCTGGACTCTTCTCTCACTTCCCCTCAGAAAGAAAGTAGCAGGAACAGAGCAGAAGACATATGCTCCAGTTCAGGATGAGAAAAGGAATTAGCCTCGTTCTGCCTTTCTGCTTTATTGGAGACCTCAATAGATTGAATGATGGCTATCCATACTGATGAGGGTAGATCTTTCTTACCGAGTCCATTGAGGCAAATGCTAATCTCATCCAGAAATACCTTCATAGGCACACAAAGTAAAGTTGTGCCACAGAGCATCCCTTAACCCAGTCAAGCTGACATAAAATTAGTATCATACTACCACCTCCAGTGTTTTTCACGTCCCCACACTCAGAGCAAGATTAGCTACCCTTCCTGCAAGCCTACCTACCACAGCCATATTGCTGTGTAAAAGACCACCCTCTGTATCTGGCATATGAACTCCTTAAGGGAAGGATTTATGTCTTACATTTATATCCCAAGCTTATAACTCGATGCTTCTCACATGGTAAGCCTTCAATAAAAAAATGAAGAATGAATGAATATATGGAGCTCAACAGGGAGCACTAAAGATCTAGTATCAGGAAACTGTAAGTTAAACATACTAGCTGTAATAATAGAGGAAGACCTATTACATTCCCCAAGGCAAATTTGTATTTTTCCATTGTCTTCAATTTCAATTTCAAGACTTCTTACTTCTCTGAAATAATGCCAATTATTTTGAGAATATGAAGGCCACTGTTAATGATACTTATACATCCTTTTAGCTGCAAAAATTGTATCTTTGTCCACAAGGTAATGTGTCCCTCTCTGAATGATTTAGTTTACCCATGGAAACAAACTCTGGACCCTCTCCTTTCCACACTCCAATTCTTCAGTTCTGCCTCAGAAACAACCCTTAGATTTATTCCTGCTAAACCCTCAGGGCCACTGTTATGGTTCAGACCTTTATTATTTCTTAGACAATTTTTTTTTATTTTAAAGAGTATATAACAGAATAAAACCAATCAAAACAAACCAAGTGATACAGGACTTCAAAACATTATGAAATCAACAGTAGTTACCATAATGCCCCTTTATGTCTTCAAAATAGCTGCAGATAATTTTGGACACAGTATAAATCAAACAGAAGAGAATAGAATAGAAACAATAAAAATAAAACAATGAATGTGAAAAAGGACTTCAAAACAAGTTAACAGTAAATCCAAAATTGCTACCATAATATGTCTTGCTATCCTTGAAAGAGCTTCTCCTGGCATGGGATCTAACACAAAAACAAAACAAAAGAGAATAAAACTCAACTCAGTGAAACAATGGAAACACCATAGGACCTCAAAACAAGACCATAGGGAATCAACAATGGCTGCAACCCTCAGAAGGAGACCCCTGCTAGATGACACATTGCTTAGTGATATCCTCTGAACCTATGATCAGACCACTGGCCCTAGACCTGCAATGTTAATGAAACACCAAAGCACCACAGACATCCAATTGCATTTCATCTCGATTGCTATCATCACAGCCTGTGTTTCTCTGGATAAGCCTGTAGCTTGGGGGGGGTAGGTTGGGGGAGAATGGGGGAGATGGTACTTCTTGTTTGCCAGCCCATGTAGCAGAAGGGGCTGGGGTCTAGCTGTTCCCAGTCCACTGGAGGCCCATGCAAGGCGCCAGTTCCCAGACTGGGCTTATTTGCTGCTGCGGCCATTGTTCTCTGTACCCCGGTCTGCGAATGGACCCTCTTAGACTATTTTAACAACCTACTAACTAGTCTCTCACCATCTAGTCTCTCCTTTTAATAATCTACTCTTTATACTGCATGAGATATAACCAAAATTGGATCATGCCTTAAAATCTTCTCATGTTAAGAAAAAGTTCAAACTTTTTAGTTGGAAATTAAAGTTTCTAGACTGTCTCATTTCACCTTCTTCACCTTTCCCTCTCTTCTAGCATGTTGGAACACACTAACCTTCCTTACACTTTTCATCAAGCTATGGTGTGTTATATTTTTCTAGTTTTGCTCATGCTATTCCTTGGACTACACCCTGTCAACCTGAAAAATCCCTACTCATCCTTTCAGTAGACCCCCTTCACAGGAGTTTCTCCCTGTCAAACTTTTGACCTGATCAATTACAAATCATGACTATTTTCAGGGTTCCCTCAGCATTGTAGTTTACCTGGTGTCTATACAAAGCATTAGATCTATCCCTCTCCCCATAAAATGCAAACTCCTTTAGAGAAAATGCTATCAATTACCTACCCTTGAATAATTACTGTCTCAGATAAGTTTATAGTTAAACAAGCACTCAAAAAATGTTTGTTGAATTAAGCTGTCTTCCAAACACAAAAATCTCTCAAAGGAAAGAACAATGTCTTATGCATCACTAAATTTTTTTAGAGACCCTAGCACAGCTACAAGATCAAGACACATTTTGGGACTAAATGAATTACTAACTTTTGGGGTGAATACACAGGATGGACAAATAAATATTAACATGTCCAAAATGATTTGAGTACTTCTATTATAAACTACTTCTGGCACACAAAGACTACAGGAGGTCTTTGTGGAGTATGTCACTCACTAAAAGCTCTGTTCTGGGTTGTTATGGTTGGTCTTGATGGCCAACTTTATTGACTTGAAAAATGCCTAGGATATTAGTAAAGCACACTTGTGAATGTGCCTGAGTGGGTCACAGGACTGTGACCTTGGGGACTGTAGCTGGTCTTCTGCTCCTTTCTCTCATGCTCTTTCCCTACTTTCTGCTTCCTGAATGTCATCTGTTGAGCACATTTTCTCTGCCATGCCCTTTCACTTTGGTATTTCTAACTTGGAGCTTTCCAGCAACGGACTAAAACCTCTAAAACCTTGAGTGAGAAAAAACTCTCGTGCATATAATCCCAGGACTCTGGAGGCTCAGGCATGAGGATCAGAAGTTCGAGTCCAGTCTTGCCAACTTAGTGAGGCACTGTCTCAAAAAAAAGGGGATGGAAACATAGCTCAGTATGAAGGCAGGCTCTGGGTTCTATGCCCAGTACAATCAACAACAACAACAGAAACCAAAAACCTCTCTCCTTTAAGTTGCACATGTAAGATATTTTGTTCAAGCAAGAGAAAGCTACATGGGTCTTCTGTGAGATACAAAGAAAAATGAAGTATTTAGAAACCTTTATGACAATGTGACATGGCTAAGACATCCAAATGCAGGTGAGTGGCTCAGTCTCATGAAAGAAGGGGTTGGCTGGTGCTATGGTTTATACATTGTGTCAACTTGAGAAGTCTAGCAGCTTAATTAAGTAACTCAGCAGCTCTACATCCTGGGGTGTAGAGCACAGTTACCTTGTCATTGTTACAATTTGAGAAGGTCAAAAGTTTAATTGGGAGACTCAGGAGGGAGCCAGAGGTCTTACTTTGTAAACATCCTCATCCTGTGCAAAAGAAGGCAAGGATATTTGTGAAGCTTCACCCACCCTGGGAGGGGGGGGGGTCCTGTGTACTATATAAAGGAGGAGAAGAGGCTTGCTCTGTTCCCCCTTTTACTCCGGCTGCTTTTTGTTCGGCTGCTGCCTTGAAGTGTTGTTCCTGTGCCATGCCCCTCTGCCTTGGAGCCAGCTGATTGTGGACTGAAACCTCCAAAAACTGTAAGCTAAATAAACCTTTCCTCTCCTAATTGTGGGTGTCAGGTGTTTTGTCTCAGCAACCAGTGAAAAGTAACCAAGACAGCTGGTTTAAGTCTTGCCAAATACACATGCTAAGTTGCATGTAGGCCAAGAGCTGCAGCCCAGTCATAATGCAACAGGACCACATATAGCAAGACAATTTGAAAAGCACTAGCAAAGAGAATAATATAACAAAATTCTATGCCTCACACCAAATTTCCTCATTATTTATCTTCCATAACAGCTTGAGACCTTTCCTCCCCATGATGTAAAACATTACAGATGATGATATCTTTACATTCCTTCCTAATCGTAGGTCCCTCTTTCCTCTTCAGAGACAGCTTCTCCACCATGACTCTTTAAATGAGCTACTGTCAAAGACAAACCAGGCCGGGATAGTAGTTAAGGAAATAAAAAAGAGATGGTATTCATGACACTGCAAGAGCAGAAAAGACCTCAATATAGAACTGGGCTCTAGTCTGAATACAGCAGAAGCAAGTGGGAAGTTACAACCAAGGAACAGGGTAGGTCAGTGGATGAAAAATGATTAAGAGGAAAAGAAACATCAAGAGTAAAAGGAATCTGACTAAGTCAACCTGATATAATTATTGCTAGAGACAGGGTAATCATATATCACCTGTGGGAGAGTAGAGGATAAGGAACAATTAGATATCAAAGGTGATCAGACACTGAGAATGGTGGTGGAGGTCTGTCTGGCTAAACTGACTTAGCAGAGTTCTGTTCTATAAGGGTACAGATGGACCATTTAGGGAAAGGGTTCAAGAGCATGACTAATGTTTGGTCAAGACAAGAATTGCTGTCACCACTAAATCTTATTTAACTGCATGAAATTTTCCTGGTGAAGTTTAGGTGATTTTACACACACACACACACACACACACACACACACACACCCCACATACATTAACAATGATTAATGTAATTTTGACCATTGCAATCTAACAGACTATTCAATATTATGTGAAAGCTGATGTTATATCCCCTGTGACCCTTCAGTCACTGGCTGACCTGACCTCCAAAGTAAAGGGAATTCTACTCTCGTAGTCTTTAAAGGGAAAAACACTTACTGAAATGCCCACAACTTGAAAAGCAAGAGTATGTTCTAAGGGTATAGAAAGGAAAGGACAGCAGAGAAAACTGATTTCCACAAATTAAAACAGGTTAAGAAAATTGGACTGATGAGACTTAGTCACAAAAGATGCTTATTTTAATGTGAGAGGTCACCCTGGAAAAGATATGACAGTATAAATGCCTGCAACAACAGGTGGAAAGTAGGAACTACCTACAGTTCATAAAACAACTGCAAAGCCAACATGCCTCCTGAAATCTAGTGCTTCAATTTTTATATCACTGCCAATTTACTTCCAAAACAGCCACTGTTAATCAAACTTGTTTGGCTTTCTCCTTATCAAAACTTTACAAAACTTTAATTTCAGCCTTATGAGCCCTGCAGCTGTAAATTAATTGAATAAAATTTACAAACATTATGTGATGAGATAAAGCACTTTTTCTATTCAGTTGACTTAGCTGTCTGGCATGCCAATTTTGTCTGACATGACTTCAGAGCCCCTGGAAACCTTCCTAATCCTACTCTCTAGGCCTTGTGCCTACTCATAGAACCATGTTAACCCAGATCCAGAAAATTAATAAACCTCAGATGGGTTTAAGCACTCAGAAATACTCCTGATACTTCTTGCCATTCATTGAATTGTAGACAACCTCTGCAATGGGAGAATCCTCCTGAAAATAGCATTAACTACAGCAGATAAAATCCCTGAGGTTATTAGCATGCAACAAAATATCTCATTTAAGATTACCATGGTCTGAAGCTGAAGCCAAGAATTAAATTTACTGAACGTAAAACCGCTTATGCATTGATTTCATACAGATATCTACCAAACTGATTTTGGAATTCATCTATTCCACAATAAAAGTGTAAAATTCATCACAATTTTTAAACAGCAAGGCAAATAAAATGGATTGCCCCTGAGTCTACCAAATGTACCAAGTGAGTCAGCTAATCGTGGTTACATGCATCGCGCTAATGGAGAGAAGTGCAAACACCATTAACTTTCTGAAATGAGAAGTCCTAATATTTTGAAGTATCTAATTCACTTATGATTTCCATAGGTACCAGGTAAATTTCCATCGAAATGTACCCCGTGTGACTGGTTTTCACAGCACAATTGTCAGCCTTCCAAGAAAGGTTGAGATTTTCTTCCTCTGTTTTCACCAAGTTTATTAGCATCCAAAAGCCCTGAGGGCCATGTGGACCCAGGGAGACAGCGAGCAAACTGTATAGCTTCTGCCTTATGTTAGAAGACCTGGGTTTAAGACAATTTCTGATAACAACTGCTGAAGAGATTTTTACAGATTACTTAAATATTCTGGGTTTGGTTTTGATGTTGTGTTCTGTTTCACTGGAGTTCTGGAGATTGAATTTAGATCCTCTCCCGTGCTAGGCAAGTCCTCTGTCACGGAAATACACACCTAGCCTGTTAACAACACTGTAGTGAAAACAACAATAGCTCTCCTCAAGTAAGTTCATATGAATATGAGATAAGACAAAGTAATGTAAAAGCTGGGCACAAAACAGGCTTTCAATGAACAACTTTTAAAATGTGCATACATTTTCCTTCTTCTGAAACAAGGAAAAGATGGGACTAACATACCACACTGCAGATTGCTCCTTAAATTCTGTATGTGGCCTTATATGAAGACCAGGCAAGTTCACAAAGACATTCTTTTTATAATTTAACCACAGAAAACTCAGAACGGATGGCTTACTCCTTCATCCTCTTAAAAAGAAATGGATAGGGTAAACCTTTGAAGTAAATGTTCGTGTCTTCCCTTAGTCATTCTGGACTTAGCTGAAATAGCAAATTCAAACAAAATCCATTAAATAAATAAAACCCCAACACTTGTCTCTTTAGAGAAAAAGCAGATGGAAACAATACAGAAAATTGTTAATGCTTTGGCAAACAAATCATTCTTTCAAATGCCATTTATAAAAGCCCACCAGACCTCCAGCTGCGCTGATGCCACAGGAAGCCCCCTGGCAGTTGTAAGTGTATTTGACTCAAGACCAGAAACACAAGAGTATTTATTTTAAATCATCCGAATAAATAAATTGAGAAAGGAATTTCTATTTATATCACAGAGCATAGGTTCAAATAACCAAAGTTAAAGAAGAAAAAATAGGTGTTTGTATGTGTGTCATTACATAATCTCTACAATAAGAACTTTAGTGAGTTGCCACCAAGAGCTAAATCTACTTTGGGATGGTTTCTGGTAAATGGAATTCCAAAGAAACCTAACTACAGGTGCATTTATAACTGAATTCATGGTTAGTCTCTTTTCCAACAATAAATAAAAAATTTTTTGAGAAAAAGAATTCAGTAGAATTCCTTAGGTAGATGGCTGATGCATTCTTCCAAACATTCAAATATTTACCAAGCACCTACTACATACCAAACTCTGTGCCAAGTACTGTGGAACAACAATCAATACAACTTCCTGACTTCTAGGACCTTATAATGTAGGGAAATAAATGACAATTACCATACTAAGGCATAAGAGTAGTGCCAACTAGGGTACAAGTTATGCTATAAATGCAAGTAACCCAGAAAATTACTGCACTTACAAATAAAACAAAGAAATTATGCCCTCTTATAATTACACTATCAGTGTTTACCCAGTCTCTTAAAACTTCTCTAAAATCCTTTCCTTACTGAGTCCAGATTACCTCTTAAGATCATACAAATCAATCAAACATCACAATCACTGCTTACCCTATACCTTCTATTACAAACACTTCCCAGTCAGCACCACTATTTCCAGGGTTCACAGTCTTCATTCTATGCACAACTGATTATCAGAATATCTTCCTAACACATGAAACTGATTTCACTCCCTGTCTGAAAACCCTCCAGTAGTTCCTGCTGAGTACAGTATGACAGTCCAACTTACTAGTGCAGCTCATCTCAGTCAGCAAAGCAAATACTGGCTATATTTCCACAAACAGCACAAGACAATCACACTGAACTCAGTGTCAGCAGACCTCTATGCCCTCTCTGAACTCCATGGCACTGTACAAGGTGTTCCCTTGTCTCAGAAAACCCTTTCCCTTGTCTTTCCCAGACAATTCTTTTTCTTCTTCTACATTATCTTCTGTGTAGTCTCCTTTGACTGTAGGCAGAACTCCCTCTCTGCTCTATGCCTGTGGAACTGCCTGTGCTGTAAAAATTATGCAGTACACTGATGTAATTTCATGTCTTTTTTTCTTCCTACACCATATGCTACTTCAGTTCATGGACTATTTCTTAATTATCTCCAAGAACCGAGCACAATGCATGACACAAAGAATGTATCTGACAATCTCGTGAATGAACTAAGAGAATTACTAATCCATTCTAGCTTCGAGTTTAATAAAGAAAATTATTCCCTATTAGGCTGGGACAGTACTATATGACAAAGATAAAATAATGCTGGACCTGATAAAGAAATAGTTTTATATTCCTGGAAACAAGCTGCATACAAAATTTTTTATGAGTAGATTCCTTACCATTCAACAATTCCAGCCTACAGAACGGGGGCCCCAGAGCAGGCAGTCACTCTGCAGCAAGCAACTCACTTGAGGTTCAATGCTAGCACAAGGGAAATCATGATTGGATTCTAACAAACTTATTTTTAAGCTTAAGGTCAGATTTTGTTAGAAAAAATAAACACCATGTGTCATAAGAATCTGAAGGATTAAAAAAAAAATCCCTCTTTGCAGCTGAAATCCCTTTATACACAAGAAAATCTTAACTGCCTGCTACCTTCCAGGAAAGCCATTAACCTGCATTTAAAATTTCAGGTTCCATCACCAACACATTTAGCTCCCATCAAAACCTGAAAAGAAGCCTCTCACCTGGTTCTCAATTACTACCAAACCACCAGTCTCCAAGTTTATTTCACTAAAATTAATTCCTTGTAGAGTTGCAGGTGCAAACCAGAGGGCTTTCTGGGCAGAAAGCATCCTATCTTATCATGAGGATGTTAGTTTGCCATCTAAGAGCATGAAGGAAGAAGCAGAAACCTGGCAAGAGCTTGAGGGTAAGTTTGCTTCTTTCAGCTTTCCAGGACTCCCCATCATATGTTACAGAAGGCAGAGGATGAGGGTATGAATTAAAAAAAAAAAAGCACTGGCAATACTGGTTAAGACAATCAGTATTTCAGCTGCAAGCACAATAGTTAATTTTGCTTCAGTCACATGTTCAAGCTGTTTTTCATTCAGCAATATACATCTACCACAATGCAGAAGAACTTTCAGAAGTAGCAGACCTTGGCTGCAAGTGAACCAAAAACTTTACATCCCATTGAGTAAGGGCCACAGATCTACAAAGAAATCAAGTTCTGTCTTGGTTTAGTCTCTAACTAAATGTGTGGTCTGGGTTAAGACAGTTAACAGTTCGGATATTCAGGCTATTCATATGGAAAGTAAGAGCCCATTAGGATGATCTCTGATGTCCTTCAAATTATAAAGTACAATAATTTCATGAAAGGATTATAAACTATGAAAACTGAGCTAGGGTTTTATATATTCCTCAAATACAAATGTATGAGAAAAATTCTTCAGTAGGACATTTCTTCTTTTCTGTGCATGACATACATCACCAAATCCTTGCACAAAGAGAACCACATGTAATACACAGAAGAAATGACAATCGTGCCTCACCAAAGATCTTGACACATGCACAATGTCTTAGTGTAGAGTGTGAAATTCATATGACAGAAACATGTTTTGGGTCTTCATGCCCTCCTTAATAGCTCATTAAGAAGTTTCATATTCAAAGAAGATAGTTCATATACAGTACTTACATTTATCTTAGTTAAGGGAACCCAAGTACTTTCACAATTATTTTCTGCCACATATTCCAACCATACTGCTACCAGTGGTTAACTTAAGGTCTGCTACATGTATGTGCCTTTATTTTGACTCCAATTTTAGTGGCTACTCACATAGTTAAAAAGCCAAGGGGCAAACAGTGGTCCCTTCTACACAAACGAAAAAGGACTACAGTGATAGACTTGTGTGCAGCCTGAGGAATGTTTTGTTTTGCTTTAACACTTTTGTTTTATCTTTGCTCAAAAAGAAGCTTAACTGAACCCATCATTGCTCTGTATAAGCTCTTCTTTATCAAGAGGGTTGGTTTCACTTACGTGATGTGCCTAAACAGCTAATAACTAAATTGCATATGATCTTCCCTTCTGGACTCCTTTTGACCTGGGAGGACAGTTAAATGCCTAATACTCACCAAAAAACGGTGACTTTTTGTATCCCACAGGATTCTAGTTTATGCAACACCACAATGACTGCCATCTATTTGGACTGAAATTATGACTGTGCTTTTCCAAGGACTGAGGATCCAGCTCAGTGATAGATAGAGTGCTTGCCTAGCATACAGGAGACCCTGAGTTCAGTCCCCAGTGGGGCATAGAGAGGGACACTTGGGAAAGAAAAGAAACTTTCACTGAACACCATCAAAGAAGGTAGCAATTCTTCGGTGATATGCTTTTACAGAAATAACTTAGCTTCCTGAATCAAAGGTAAAAACAGGATTGATAACCAAAGCATGTTAGAATTGTTTTATAAAAATAAAATAAACAATAAAAATAGAAGCAAAGTTATTTTCATCACTAGTACCACCACCAAGGAGAATACATATTTTAGCAATTAATGATTAGAATTGCTTTCTACTTTTTAACAAAACTAATCAATTCCAGTTAGGTGGTTACAAACTAGATAATAAGTGTCACATGGAGATAAAGTAAGTCTTGGTAAGTAGTAATGTCTAAAATGGTTTCTGTGTGTTTTGTTATAACCTATTTTTTGATAGTTAGCTATAAAATAAAGTAGCTTCATTTTCACCAAGAAGTCTAATGTACAAAAAAAATTAGTAACACATTTTTCTGCTTTTGTTGAAATGGTATAAGGAACTAACAAGAATGTCTTTGGCTCCTTAAAGTCTTTATACAGAAAAGCCATTGTTTTCTTGCTGTTGTTTTGGTGATACTGGGGACAGTGCCTCACACAAGCTAGGCAAGAGCTTTAACCACTAAACTACCCTCTCCCCAAGCCCCGAAAAGCCATACTTTGCTATACTGTATTATCATTTTCTGTTTTGTGCATTTGGTTCTCCCATGGACAGTAAGTTTCCTGTGAGCAGGGACATCTGTTTACCACTCATCTTGTAGATTCAACATCTATCTGGTGGTTCCTGGCCACAGAGGGACTTCTAACATACTACAACTTAAAATCTCATACTTGAGTCTTTTGAAAAGACGGTGTGGGTAACAATAAACACATCTGCTTAGAAATAACTTGCTCATGTTGTCCCTTTTCATACTGCTTGCCCTGGGCAGGGATGTGGTCATTCTCTAAGCACTCCCTACAAACATTGCCTATAAAGCAATGTAATAGGATTTCTTGGGGATGTTGTGCAGTTTTTCAGGTAAAACGTCTAATTTATACATATGACACTAACATAACTCTATTATCAGAATGAGGAAAAAACAGCAAGTTCCAATAGGCTCTGATAGGGAAGAGTTTTAACAATTTAGGCATTTCCATGTTACCAGTCGGGTATGAGCAATAAGACTTGCATTTATTCTTCCATATGAAACAACTCAGAACTAATGGTTTTCATGACACTGAACAGGATCAGTGAACCTTGAGAAATGAGAAACAAACAAAACAGCTATAACTTGTTGAGTAAGAGATTTTCCAGACTATGGTGTAGGGAGGTAGAAGCCAGGGCAAGCCTGGTGTATTCCCTGAATGAAAGTGATGAAGCTGAGAATTCAAGGAGACTAAGAAGGAAATAGTTCACAGAGAAGAAAGCACCACATGGGGAGAGAACTCCGAATGTCTGGCAATGGTCACCTGTAAATATTCAGCCATGCACTGGTTAGTACCTGTACATAAAGATACCACCAAAAACTAGGGACAGTAAAATGACAGGTAACAGTACCACATACCCAAATAATACCACAAATAGTGTCTAATCCCATAACCCAGAGTGCGACATTAATATTCACGAGTGTTAGAAAACCAGGACAGTCTTGCACCAGCAATGTACCCTACGCTAAATACTGCTCTGATCCTACTTGATAAATTTTAAAGACAAAACCTCCAGGAATAAAACTCTCCAAATATCTTAACTGTATTCTGGGAAAAAAACAATAACACAAATCCTCAAGAATAATCTTAAAGAATATAAAAATATTCAGCGCCTCCAAAAAGAACAATGTCTGACGTTTAGTCAAAACTTACTAGGTATTATCAAAAGTAGGATAATATATACAGGAGGAAAAGAACAACCAATTTAAAATGACTCAAACCTGACACAGATGTTAGAATGAACAGCTAAAAATTAAAATAGTTCATTGTAACTATATTCCACATGTTCAAAAAATTAGGTAGAAAGATGGAAGATACCAAAATTAAGCTTACAGATGAAACTGCATTGTGTAAGGTGAAAAAGGCACTGGGCTTCTTGGAAGATAAGACAGTAGAGGAAAAAATGGTTAGTGAACTTGAAGACAAAACAGTGGAAACATCCAAAATCAAACAGAAAAATGTGATACAAATGGGAAGAGCAGAGCGGGACAAGATGGTGGAATGGTAAACAGCTGGGTAAGAGGCCTCCCTGAAAGATACCGTCCAAATGCTGTAATATAGCAACATGGGGAAGACAAAAAAGAGGGAGGCGGGTCCTCTGGACCCAGGAAGAATCTAAAATGAGAATTGAAGCCCACAGAAAAGAGCAAAAAGAAACAATCAAATAAGGAAGGTGGTGACTGGCGGCACCTCTGCCTGGAACCGAACCCACTTTATGAAAGGAGTTGTGGGAACCTGGGGATGTGTGACTAAAATGCTGCAGCTGCAGCAGCAGTGGCAGCGACCCTGAAGGCCTCTGCACAGAGGGGCACCATCACAGGAGAGTGGCAGTGGACGGGGAAGCAGACCTGGAGGACTAAAATTGGTTGGTGAGTGCAGCAAACTCCAACCCTCCGCGAGGGAGAGCGAGGGACTGGTAGCCATCTTGGGACCGGAAACGCTCCTAACTGGGCACAGTCCCACAGAAATTGCTCCGACCGAGCCCCAGAGGGTCCCGGCAGGTGACTGGCTCGGTCTGGAGACCCGGGCTCCACGTGGGCCCTAGGGGTGATAGTGGAAGTTTCACGGAAAACCGGCCCAGGTTCCCAGGCAGCGGCCCTGTCCCCACACACCGTGCCAGACATCGGGGAGCTGAGACGGGCTGGGGAAAGGCAGCGGACAGCGCTATAACAACACACCCAGTGGTAACCATCAGATATCCACAATCAGCACTGGCTTACTCCACAGAAATTACAAGATCCCCGGTACACACTTGCCCAGAACAACCCAGGAGTATGCCAAGACAAAGAAGCACAAGGCAGTCTCTGGCCTCCAATCCAAGCAGAACAAACCCAGGAGAAGCAAACACAGAAGAGGTAGGGAGTCCCACAACTAAAGTCTCTGAGCTGATGACAACTGAAGTAAAGAAACAACTTCACGAAGCTATAAAAGAAATTAGAGCAGAAATACTAACTCAACTAAAAGAAGAAATGAAAAACATAATAAAAGAATTGCTAGGCATCTCTAAAGGAGACATAGATGAAAAAATGGAGCACAGGAAAATAAGGGAAACAAATGAACAATACAAAAAAGATTTAGAACACATGAAACAGATTCAAAGAGACTACCAAGAAATCAAAAACTCCAATGAAACTGGGCAGAACCACCTGAAGGAAACTAAAGATAGACTTTCAAACCTTGAAAACAGGTTTGCAGCTTGTGATTGAGAAAGGAAAGATCTCTTAAAAATAACAAGAAACCTGGAAGCAACAATATCATGGCTTCGAGACAACCCAAAGAAACATAACTTAAGAATACAAGGTGTGAGTAAAAAAGCAGGGGTCAATACAAATCAAATTAAAAGCCTATTTACAAAATAATTTCAGAAAACTCTCCAAGCATGGGAACAGGAAGTGACTTTCAGATAACTGAAGCATATAGAACTCCAGCTAAACATAACCAAAATATACCTACACCCAGACATATAATAATCAAGATCCCAGAAATTCAACACAAAAACAAAATATTAAAAGCTATTAGAGAAAAAAACCAGATCACCTACAAAGGAAAACCCATCAGAATCACGACAGACTTCTCAACACAAACCATCAGGCCCAAAAGAGCTTGGAGGGAAGTATTTCAAGCCCTGAAAGAAAACAACTTCCAACCCAGATTGATGTACCCTGTAAAACTATCTTTCAAAATCAGTGGAGAAACAAGATACTTCCAAGACAAAGAACAACTAAAGGAATTTATGACAACCAAGCCAACCCTACAAAGAATACTGAAGGACATTTTAGAGAGATAAAAAAAAGTCCACAGCTCCAGAAACAGCAGCAGAGGGATATCACCGAGCGGGGCAGACAATTGAATAATCCATCATCAGGATTTGAGTCCAGTATTGTTTTCAATGAGCTATTCAGTTTGATCTTGTTCTACCTTGACCTGCCTAATTTTATTATATATGATGACATAGACAGCTATTTTAAAGATAACAAAATATATTAGGGTAGCTTTTATTGATATTTGATCACCTTGTTTTGAGACCTGGTATTGCTTTCATTGTTCTGTTTTGAGTGATTTTAACTTATTTTGGTTTGTTTGATTGTATTATAACAGATGATATAGGCAACTGCTTAGAAGATAATATGAGGCATTATAGAAATCAACGTTGTATTACTATGTATTGCTTCCATTTTTTATTTGTTATTGGTTTTATTCAGTACTATTTTGTTTGATTATATTAGGTCCGATGGTATGGGCAGTTATTTTGAAGATAACAAGAGGTATTACAAGGGGAAAGGAGGAAAGAAGGAAGGGAAAAGGAAAAAGATTGATTTATATGAGGGTATACATAAGATGGTTAAGATGACTATACTACTAAATGCATTAACTGGTGAGACAGAACAGTTGATACTCATATGATTCAATCAATATTACATGTCTTTATCTGTCAATCTGAGCAACCCCTTTGAAGGTAATGATATACAATGTTACAACCACTGTCAAATTCCAATCATCTCAGTTTGCAAACCTATAATGTTACAGTATCAGATTTGTTGTTGTTGTTTGTTGGTTCCTTTAGTTTTTTGTTTCTCTTTTCTGTGACCATTGTTTTATTTTTTATTGGTTTTATTCTGAACTATTTTGTTTGATTATATTAGGCCTGATGATACGGGCAGTTATTTTAATGACAACAAGAGGCATTCTACGGGGAAAGGAGGAAGGAAGGAAGGAAAAAGCAAAAAGACAAATTTATAAATAGGTATACATAGGACAATTAAAATGACTATATTACTAAATGCATTAGCTATTGAAAAAGAACACTTAATAATCATATGATTAGATCAATTTTACATGTCTATATCTGTTAATCTGAACAACCCCTTTGAAGGTAACGATATGCAATATTACAACTACTGTCAAATTCCAATCATCTCATTTTGTAAACCTATAATGTTATCATATCGGATTTGTTGTTGTTGTTTGTCTCTTTTGCTTTTTGTTTCTCTTTTCTGTGTCCATTTTCTCTTAAAAAAAAATGGAAAGAGTATCAGTAAGCTGTGGCACTACCCCAAGAAGACAAATAAATATACATGCAGAGAAAGAGTAAACTGGTGTCACCAGGTAGCAGTACTACCTGAATCAGTTGTCCAACACTTGGACAAAAATCAGGGTCATAAGTGACATCAAAGATAACTATTCTCTTAAGAAGTCAGATCCCTGGCTTCTGTAAAAATAGCACTTATGTAACACCTACAACGCAACAGAGAGAATGAAAAAGACGAGGTTGGGGAGGAGATGGGCAAATTGAGGCACTAAGTGCTTTCAGCACAATGAACTGTAATCCTATATCCTAAGCACCTTCTTCAATTGTATATGTTCATTCATCCCCCCTCCCTTCCTCTTTCCCTCCCTCCTCCTCTCATACATATACACTTTCCCTTAAACCATTTGAATGCCAATCCTGATATGTCAAGTTGGTTGGATTAAAAAATGCCTGACAGATTAGTAAAGTATGTTCCTGGGTGTGCCTGGGTGGGTCATGGAGGTGTGGCCTTGGGTACTACATATGGTCCCTTGCTTATTCCTCTCTGGTACTGTTCCTCTGCTCTGCTTCCTGGCTGCAGTGAACTAAGTAGCTTTGCCCTGCCAAGCCCTTCCACCATGACGTTTCTGCCTTGGAGACTGACAACCAGGTACTGAATCTCCTGAAACTGTGAGCTAAATTAAACCTCTCCTTCTTTACATTGTGGGTGTCAGGTATTGTGTCTCAGTAGTGGGAAAACCAATACAAGCCAGTAGGCCATGTTAAACATCCTCACGTTTAGACTGTAATACTTAACTTCTCACTTTGTAAGTCACATTGAGGCCATTTATTTTATAATTTATCTTATAAAATAGGACTTTAAGAAAGAAATCAATGGATTAAATTTACCATGATATAAAACAACACACATAATAGATTTAGTACAGAACTGCAACTTAATCTTCATTGGTTTCCTCACAGAGGAAGATGCCATATACCTTGATTTCTTAAGTCATCAGATTCCTCAAGAGGGGCAAGTTACCTGTTAATAATCATTAAACACAGATATACTGAAATACTAGATTGGTTTTCAGAGACATGCCCTTAGCTCTGGTATTTTACTGTACTTAATCACAGAAAAAAACCCAGAATATTAATGAGCAATAGAATACCTTTCATACATAGTAAATACAACTAGTTAAGACTTAATGAATATGACTTAAGCCCCTTTATATAGAAAAATAATGGTACTGCTTGAATTAATTAAGCATTATAGCCGGGCATGGTGGCGCATGCCTTTAATCCCAGCACTCGGGAGGCTGAGGTAGGCGGAGCGTTGTGAGTTTGAGGCCGGCTTGGGCTACAACGCGAGCGCAAGGCCGGCCTGAGCTACATAGTGCGACCCTGCCTCAAAAAACTAGGGCTGGGAATTTGACTCAGTGGCTTAAGCGCCTGTCTGGCAGGCGTGAGACTCCGAGTTTGATCCCCGGTGCCGCAAAAAAAAAAAAAAAAAAAAAAAAAAAATTAAGCATTATATTTTCAAAGGTCAGTGGCATGCAACCAGTCAGTTGGCTTAGACTTTGTTCCTTCAATAATGTGGCGGGGTGGGGGAGTGTCACAGAGGCAAGGTTTTTTTGTGCATGTGCGGCATTGGGAATTCAACTCACAGTCTCGCATCTGCCAGGCAGGCACTTAAGCCACTGAGCCAAACTCCCAGCCCTCGTTTTTTGAGACAGGGTCGCATTATGTAGTTCAGGCCGGCTCACATTGTAGCCCATGATGGCCTCGAACTCACAACGCTCCTCCTACCTCAGTCTCCCAAGTGCTGGGATTAAAGATGGGCTCCACCACTCCCAGCAAGGCAGTGTTTTTACATAAAACTAAAATTTTGACCAATAACTAACTCGAAATCAAAATTCAGTCAAAAGACATTAACTTCCTTTTGGCTTTCTTTTCAAACTCTTAATTCCAATAGATAAACATACTAGAATAAACTGCAAAAACCTATTGGAGTATCTGTTTCACTATAAACATACAGAATACCTAGTGAAAAACAAGTCCCATTGAAAGTTTACTGCATTCAATTTTATATTCTACATTTGCCTGTCAGATCCGAGATTATCAAAACTCACAAACATTATATCCACTCTACAACATCTATATAATTGAGCTGAAACAGAAATGTAGAAATCTGAATGTTATTTTGAACTTTTTTTCTAATGATTTTTAGGTTGCCATAAATAAAATATATTAACTTTAATTCTTAATTCCTTTATGCATATAGTATTTCTACTGCACAACTTCCATTAGAAGGAAGCAAACAAGGATGGCGGTTTGCTAACTGGTTTCTCTGCTGCCCTCTTCTGCTTTAACAGGATATGAAAAGCAGGGTACTCATATGCCAAAAATATCTCTAACCCAGGCTGAACAGAATGCAAAATCGAGGAGGTTACATAATCTCAATTTTATGGGAGTTTTTCATTTTACAAACAAATTATTTCACGTGCATTCTGAAACCTGATCCATGGTAAGGCTATACAAACTCTGAGATGAGGACAACACTGCCCTCTTGTCCCTCTGGCCCAAAACACACACACTCACTTTTTTTTTTTTTTTTTTTCCCAGCACCAGGGATCAAACTCACAGCCTAGTGCCAGCCAGGCAGGAGCTTAAGCCACTGAACCAAACTACCAGCCCTGGTGTTTTGAGGCAGGGTTGCGCTATGTAGCTCAGGCTGGCCTTGCGCTCATGTTGCAGCCCAAGCTGGCCTCGAACTCACAACGCTCCACCTACCTCAGTGCTGGGATTAAAGGCGTGCGCCACACCACCCAGCACACATTCACATTTAGAAATCCATTTGTAATGCACATAGCCAGCAACTTCATAAATCTTACAGTAAAAACGTTAATACTTTTTAAAAATCGAGTTCCTTTCTTCTTGAAAAAAACAGAATAACATTACTTCTCAAATGTACACATATTCTTTAATAAAATTTCTTTCTGTTAGGAACTTATGGCTAGTAGTTACAATATCATTATTATCGATGTTTCTGTCTATCTCAGGATCACTGTGTGTAGCTCCAACAGTGTATGTTCCCAGGAGGCAAAGACCAACAATTGTGTAATTTTTATCATGAACTTTTAAAGAAAAAGTACTTCTGAGGGGCTAAGCCAACAAGGACTTAGGTCCTGGATTAACACCCAAGACAAATGGAAAAGGAAGGGAGGAGAGGGGAGGGGAGGGACTTCAGAACAATAAGCCATTCTGAAAATGCCTATATATAGATGTTTAGTGGAAACAAAAAATCACCCAGCTGAATTGAACTGTCTTTTAATTTATTTTTTCAAAACTCAAACCTGAAGCAAAAGAAAGAAAAAGAGAAGGACATTGTGAAGTACTAACTTAAAGGCCACTCAAAAGGTGAAAATATTTTAAAAGCAGGTGATGAGATTTTTTTTCTCAAGAATAAGGTCCAGGCAAAAATGGAACTGGAAGAGATACAGTAATTTGAATCCATCCTTCATTTCAAATGCACTAAAGACACTTACAGAGGTCTCAGAAGCCTACTTTAAATCCTATGCAGGAGTTACATGTGCAAGTACATGTGGTACACCTGTGCCCCAATTTTCAAAATGAACCAGGGTATATGTATCACACTACTCAAGAATGTCAGTAAAGGAAAGCATAAAAATAAACTGTGCCAGGAGTGTGGCTCAGTAATAGGGTGCTTGCCTACTATGCTGGGGGACCTAGATTCAATCCTCAGCACCTAATTTCATGCCAACTTCACACCCCCAACAAATCCTCCATCCTTTGTCACACAAATCCTTATAATTCAAAATGTGATGACACTCCTCCAGATGATAAAGAATGCAAGTTACTCTCGAACAATCCATTCTTCCTTCTTCCTTGACCCTTACGTTTGGGTTTGGTTTGGTTTGGTTTGGTTTGGTTTGGTTTGGTTTGGTTTGGTTTGGTTTGGTTTTTGATATGTGGTAAACAGAAGTGCTGTGTGAAACTTCAGGGGAACAGTTCACCTATGAGGTATGAGCCATACGCCCTCTTTGGCTGTCTGCATTTTTGTTCTATTTCAAGGCAGAGGTAAAGGCTGGTGCTCCGACAGCCATCTTCAACCCTGCAGGACACTGAAGATGAAAGTCATGTGCAGAACCACCAAATGATTAAATTAAGCTTCAATCTCTGAGGACTTTGTAAAGATCCTACTCCAGTCCCGGAATACTTATCTCCAGGCTTCTCTGATTGACAGTATAAACTTTTCACATCCACACCATTGTAGTTGAATCTCTCTTTCTTGCAACTAAATGTAAGTGGTAATGAATATTCTCACTCTTGAACAATATCCATCACCCATGACAAAAGGGGTATGATCTTATGGTAATGAACTGAGGTAACTTTAGCAAGGCCTGTTGGCTCAGATTCTTCTGGGCACCTGGCTGTTTTCAAAGATAAGAATATTTTCTCCCTTCAGGTATTAGGAAAGTACCCCTGGAAATGAAGCAGTTTTATGACCTGCTTCAGGGGAGAAAGGTGAGGAAGAGATGAAAGTGACCTTCCGGCTTCTACTGTTTGTTCAAATGCCAAGGTGCCATGTTTTGAGATAGCATTTTCTTTATCATCAACATCTATAATGCCTCAAGTGTGTAAATATCAGTCCTACTGCCCAAACGCAGACTCTACTCCACCCACTACTGACCAAAATCCTAGTCCTGCTTGCAGAATTTAAGGATCTCTTTCTGTATGGTCTCTGCTGGCCTCATTTCCCCAACCCCAGGGAAACTCTCCTTTTGTGTCTCCTCTCACTCCACAGCATCATACTCACAACTCTACATACAGTGTTGGATCATTATCTGTGTGTCTGCCTCCTACAAATACACAGGTTTTTAAACACATGACACAAGTCATGTTCATTTCTGTATCCTTAGCACTTGGCCTAAGTCCTGGGCCATAATGACCTTGGCTAGATGGCCAAAAGTTTTGCATCATAGGCCAGGCAAGCTTGAATGTCATTTATTTTGTAAAATCCCCATCTCCAACCCAACATACACATCCTCTGTGCCTCCAGAACATACTACATACCGCTGAATAATGTGCTGAGTTACTTATACATATGTCTCTCTTGCTAAACTGTGAGATCTAGAAGGGCAGGGACCACATGTTGCACAAGTTAGTACCTCTAACTTTGAGCACTGTGTCAGGCTTACAACACCTGCTCAATAAATATTTACTCAGTGCTAACAAAAACTGACTAAGTGAAGAATGTCTTTCTTTAATCTCTTGTTCATTATATACTGCTACAGTGAAGATATAAAACCAGAGTAAGACATAGTCCCGTATTTTGAGAAGGCTACATTCCAATAATAATTAGAAAATACAAGCACAGCTTTTAAGACAGAACATCACGTCATGTTTGCAATCTCTAGTCTCTATTATATATTAGTCTTTACATATTTTGCAATACTAAAGACAAAACAAAAACTCTTTTTCCAGAGATTATCCTAATACATGATTTTTCTTGTTCTATGATTGTATTTAAAGGCCACCTAGTCACTGTGTAGCAACAAAGAGTCATTTGGGAACTATACAGTGTCTTACAAAATGAGCCTGATGTGCCTTCCTCATATTTGTGTTGTTTTATTTTGGAAGGATATTGGTTACTCTTCATCATTACTGTGAATTTTGAAATGCATCCCATTTTGCTAAGGAAAACTGGTTTACTAATTATTTTTCATTGAAATTATAATTGAAAGATTTCCAAATACATCTAATTATGCCTGCCAAAATGAACAGACATTAACTCATACTTTTTGGCCTAGTCATTTTTAGAGTGTTCTCACACAAGTAACACTGTTGATTAGTTTTCTTTCATGTCTTAAAATCAACAGCAGCTAACATCAGACATTTTAAATTGAAGGATAAAGACTTACCCTATAGTACAGGAAGTAAAAAAGTATTATGGAAACTAATCATAAAATGAATTACCAATGATGCAATCCTGGGATAAAGAATATAGTGTTAATGATAACATTTGGGAATATCACCCATGATAGGAGCATCATTGCATAGCAAAGAGATTAGAAAAGATCTCTAATATAAGCTAATTAAAAATTTTCATGTTGAGAATACAAATTCAGCTAATACAATATTTATGATCCTCTTTTATAATAATGTATTTGCCCCTCCAATGAGTTACAATGATAATGAAAAATATTTCCATTTTCAAGGGAAAGAATGTTTTTAGGCTGTTAAAATTCAAACATACTTCATAGAATAAGAAAGACTGACCATACAAAAGAAGGAAAGAATAAAGAAAAAAGAGAATTTCCAATATTCTCTTGGTTCAGCTAGACAGGGTATCAAGAATATATATGTTCAATGAAAATGTACACACACACACACATACATACTTATATGAAGGTATGTTCATATATGATTCGGTTAAAAATTCTGAGAGCTGCTTACTGTCCAACTACAAACTGGTAAGGTTCCAAACATCTGTCATGTATACCAAGAAATGATTCGCTAAACATTAATTATATTACATCATCAGTTGCCAAGTGATTTTCAGAAATGCACAACTGGTTAAACTAGTCATGGATTTGACTAAAAGACATTTTATTTAACTCTAAACCAAACCCCTTGGTGGGGCTCTGGGTAACTAGTTAGTCTGATTAATCCAACTTTATGACACACCCAGAGCTCAGTACCAAATGCAACAGGGCAGTATATGGTTACAAGGACACACTCAGCTGAATCCTAACAGAGGAAAGAAAGCAAACCTGCTGCTGCTATCCAGGACTATTTCCATATCTTCACTGAAATAAACAATGAGGCGTGCCACAATTATAAACTGCAGGAAAATCTCAAGGTTCCCAAAGGAGCTAAAATTTTAATCTATGGATCATGGAATTTCTTCAAATGGAGTTTCCATCAAGGGAAAACATACTTTGAGATTTGAGAGTTTCATTTTAATTTCCACAAAACATCATCTCTGTAATACCCAGTGAAGTGTATGTAGAGAAGGATTAAGGAGCAATAAGAGACTAGCCTTTACAATGAATTTTCCTTTCTTACCCTGCCTATAGAAAATGAGTATCTTTAATCAACTCTGGAGTTCAAAATCATCAACATACGAAATTCTGAAGTATGAGAACACCTGTCAGCTAATGCTGGACAAAGAATTTCGTGACACAGGCAGTTCCTGACCTAAACAGATCCATCTGATACAATAGGCCAAATTGTTGTGTGCTGTGCAAATAGGACTTTCCTAGTGGTGCCAGTCCCTGGATTGTAGTTTATGTTTTTGTTTCTAATAGAATTGGAGATATTAAAATCAAATTACATGCTTGTACTGTTTTATACAAGGTAGTATACTAGGCCAAAAATGCAATTAAATCATTATAAAGGAATGTACATTGTCAAAATTTCCTAGTTTTCAGAGAAATACAAACTTTTATGTAAGAACTATCAAAACAATAATATTGCCAGTGCCAAAGAATGGGACTAGCATTACCAGCACCAAAGAATGAGACTAATTCTCCATCTGTTGCCATCACCTCTTCCTGCTATCAATGCTTCATTGAGGTCCTCTCTGCCATCCCTGTCACTATCCTGTCACTCTATTACATCACCAGCACCAACTGATTAAACACCAGTTCACATATTTGACATTGTATTTAACTCTAAACAAAACCCTTTCAGAGGCCATATTAATGTATCTCATTTTCCCTATTTTTAAATCTGCCCACTCAAGATCTTTTCCAAAATAAATTTTTTATTTTTCTTTGCATGTATTTCATGGCCAATGTTTAATAAACTTTGTGTATAATACCAATAATGTTCAAATTAACAATCAATTATCCAATTACCTATCACTGTGAAGCAACAATTAGTTTTTTAAAGTGATAAGTAGCCAGATGTAGCAATGTGTACAATTTCAGCTACTCAGGAGGCAAAGAGAGAAACATTGCAAATTCAAGGTCAACCTGGGCAACTTAGTGAGACCCTATCTCAAAATTAATAATAAAAAGGTCTGAGGGCATAGCACAGTGGTAGAGTGCTTACCAAGCACTTGTGAGGACCTGGGTTCAATCCCTGGCACCACAAACAAACAAGCGCTTGGAGAGTAAACCTACTTTCTGGTCTTAGCAATGTTAACTGATTGGGAGAAAGTCATTTATCCTCTCTCAGTTTATTTTTCATTTGGTAAATGTAGGTTTGACCAAAGTAACATCCCAGGAAGTTGCTATCATCAATAATAGGCTATAATTCTATGCATTTAAAACATAAAAAAGATGGTGTCAACTGAAACCCTGTCTGTAAATTTCAACATAATTAAAGAGACAGCACAAATCCAAAAATACAGTCCACAAATAAGAGGGGACAGTTTGAGCAGAGTTAATTTTCTGACATATATGGGTCACCTATACAGTATAAAGCCCTGTACTTGGTCATGTCAGTGCACCAAAATTCATGAGATTATGCCTAGGTTTTAAAATCTAAAGGGGTAGACAGATAATCAAAAGACCACAATATAAGGCAAATGGCATTACACAAAGAACATAATTTAAGATGTAATACAACTGAGTGTGGCATCTCAAGTTTTAATAAGCCTAATGTCTAGAATATACCTTAGGGTCACACAGAAAGACTTGAACAGGTCTCACACCAGGCCACCTATGACACAGTAACAAGGTGGTCTACTTCAAACAAAAGTTGATGATGCTTCCTTTAATGGATTTCTGATGTTGTGATGATTATGGAATTTTATTCTAGTTGGTAAAGGTGTTGATGATAGCATATTTAAAACCTAGAATAATTTTCCTTAGTACTCTACACATTACAGTAAAATCCTTATCCAATTTTTCTCTCTCTCAAAAAAGAAAAACTCTACATAATGAGTACTATTTAAATCATTTGAATGAAAGCTCTATTTTAATCTCATTCCAAGAATCTGTACAAGTTCTTTATTGCTTGTCATGCTGAATTTAAATTTCCTCAGGCAAGGTCCAATCACACAGAGACATGTGGTAAATGTCTGATACAGATAGACCTAAAAGGTAAAAACAAACAATTCTTTTTATTTCAATCTACTCTATATGAAAGATGCAATTTACTAAAAAGACAATAAATTAAAACATATAGCTGAGGGCCATGACTAACTGATGAATTAGAAAGAAAGACATACATCGACAGAGTGGTAACATCTATTGAAAGATACTTCAGTAACATTAAGAGGAATAAAAGGAAGAATACAGCAGTGGCAACAGTAATAGTGGCATCAAGAGATCAAAAGTGGTAACAGGGATCCTGAACCACACAAATACAAATGTGGCAAAAAGTTTTAGATGACAACAGAGGAAAAACAACCAATAAATCAATCTATCCACCAATAAAAACCCCAACGACAATTTTGTAATCAGAGTAGTAGTTAAAGTGACAACTGTCTGTTCACTGTATCCCATTTACACACAATAACCTTTGCAGTATCTTGAGTCCCTGAAGGAAAGCGCCTGAGTTGTTAAATAGCCCAACAGAGGCTCTAACTTTGCTCCTCCTGCCGCTGCCTCCTGGGTACCACTCTTCTTGAAGTCTGACCAGAAGAGCTTTTGTTGTTTTTTGTAAATCAGTGGTTCTCAGTGAGTGTGGTGCCAGGTGGTGCTAGGAGTCAGTTCAGTGTTTTTAATTGTCATAATGCTGTTGATACAGGGGAGCCAGGCCAGCTAAACTGCACAGTGTTAGATAATGAAAAATCATCCTACATCTTGTAATTCACTGATATGTTCCATTCTGGTAGACATTCTGCTAGACACACACACACAAAAAATCTTCTTTGTAATTCCCGGACCGCACAGCTTGTCTCCATTTTACTTATATTAAGCATTTCTTGCACAATTTTATATACTCCTAATTTTCAAGGAATATACCTTCCTTAAACATAAACTGAGGAAGAGGCATACTTTGGAACTATACCAAACATCCACCAATATGGAAAATCGTGCTAATTCATGGTGTTTAAACTATGCATATTAAACAACACATATGCATAATTTATATTTATGGAAATTCTGTGTATATGTATATATGCATATTAACAGCACTTACTTCAAAACTTTCAAGAAAAAAAACTTGCCAATATTTAGTTGAGTGTTGATTTATTTCCCTTTAATCAAGGCTTGTTTATTATTACAAGTAGGTCCAAATACCTGAGTACTTCATTACATATTCTGAAATAGTTACATGCAAACTTTTACACACTAAAATGCATCAAAGGGCTGTTTTTCTTTATAAAGTTACAATTATAACATTATATCAATTTTTAAAATTATGTGCAGTTATATTAGCTATATATTTCATTTCAGAAATAAATGGTGCATTCCAAAATATACTATAAAGACGGAGCACTGAATCTAATAGAATTTGTAACTACTACTTTATATTGGAGAAACTGAGAGTAGAATCCAATGTTCCTACACAGAAAGCCAAAGGGCTAGAATATTAAAAAATGATGCCAGCATTGAAAAATATAATTGCACCTGTTCATGACTATATGGAAATACTAACATATTAATGCATTACTGAGCTCTGAAGGGCAACTTTTACCATTTTCTGTGGCTGTTCAATCATTGCAAGAAGTTAAAGATGCATAATCCCCCATACCCACCTGAGTCAGTTAGTATAAATCATAGTCTACATAAACATCTGACTGCTTTTCACTCACAGACAAGATGCACTTTTCTATCAAGAACTTTAAGTGAGATGAGGCTGAGCTTTCCTGAAATACTAGAAGGAGAGAGGGGAGAGGAAGAGAACATAAAAAGAATTAAGATGTGTTATGTACATACACCAGCACCCCCAAAAGAATATAATCATTCTGTACTGCAAACATGTACTAATAAAAATTAAAAAGTAAAACAGTAAATTAAAAAATAAGACATACTGGTGTTTCGGTGTGATGAGACTGCTTTGAAAAGTTGAAGAATATTGTCAAAAGATAGTGGGGAATTCCTGAATATGCAGAAGAATTCTGTATTTTGTTTTACTCTGGTTGTAAAGACTAATTTTCAAACTAGTCTAATCTCTGCTGTAGGGTAGAGTGATACACTGAGAAGGGGAGGGGATGACATAGCTAAAATAGGTATGTGTTTAGTATTAAATTTTAATTATTAGTACTAAATATTGTTTTATTATTATCATCACGACATTTGGTAAGGGTAGAGACAGTACAAGGTAAAACTCTAGTTTGTAACATTATCAAGTATTTCTAAGTCAGAGTTCAAATATCATCTTTTCAGTGAACCAGAAAGTCACTCCGAATGGAAAATGCAAATTGCCCTAGTTCTTCCTAATCCCTATGACGATGTTCAACTTTGTCCCACAGATCTTACCAATTTCTACAATATTATGTAATTCACATATTTATTATGATAGCTGTTGCCTACTATCACTGGGATATAACACCATCACAAAGGGAGAATGGTCACCTCCTTTGTTCCTTATGACTCCCAGCATCCTGAATAGTGCCTGGAGCATAGCAGATGGCCAATATAGATTCACGGGAAGAATGAAATATATCACCTAACATTTATGGAATGCTGTCTGTGAGCCCAAGCACATTTACAAGTACTGTACATACAATGTTTTATTTAACCCTTACTATAAAACCTGCAGGGTAATAATATTAATTACCATTTTATAGTTGAGAAAATTGAGGTTTAGAATTCTAAAAAATGCTGAATATGGTACAGGCAGTGAACAGTGAATCCAGTACTCAAGCCAAGTAGTCTGACTTGAAAATCTACCCTATAATTACTACAAGGACCGTAATAGAGAATGTACACTATCTTTCTTCCTTCAGAGGATGAAAGGAATCTCTGGATTAGTCAGCCCTATTGTTGATCCCCTTCTTTCTCACTGGGATTCTTAGCAAAATATGCAAGATGAAATGCAATCTGGGGGAGGGGACATATGGGAATTCTGTGTCTTCCTCCTCATTTTCCTGTTAAAAAAAAATTAAGCCTTTTAAAAATAATGTCTTTATGCACCTGTTTTTCTGAATGTCTCAGTTTTGGAGTCATGGAAGATTTAATAGTTAATTGCTGACTTAACACCCTTAAAACAAAGACATGCACCTAAACATTCCATGAGACAAAAGGAAATATATTTATCAAATGCAGTAGAAATGATAATTTAAGAGCAGAGCATAGTTGATTCCAACTTTCAAAAGTGACATTTTATATTTTCTCATTTGGTCAAAATGTCTTTGAGAGACTAACCTTTTGACATTCAGTGCTATTTCCTTTCAACTCACAGCATCTTTTGCAGCATGTTCACTATTCAAAGGAGACCAAAGGGAACAAAGACACTCTGCAGCTATTATTTTGCTGTTTAATCAAACCTGAATAAGGTGCCTGTGCATGTAAGGAAAGTAAAGTGTGTCAAGGGACTCACTAGAGGTTACACAAAGGAGGCTGCCATAGAGATGGCTCATCTGTTCTCATAAAATGATTAACTTTCCATCAGGGTTGAGAAAGTTCTAAGTACATTTCTTTATCTCTTTTGTTAGACTGAAAGTGGATTTAACAATTCCACAGCATCTGTTAGTCTGTAATAACAGTGTATTAACTGAATTCCTGACAGAATCACGACCCCCATAGCAGAAAATACTTCTTTAGCATGCCCTTACTGAATTATCTGAATTGTTTCTGTAACTTAAAAGTTTTGAGAAGTCATAGTTAGGTCTACAATTGAAAGACAGAGAGATTGATATTTGGCAGTGGTACACACCTGTAATCCCTACACTCAGGAGGCTGAAGCAGGAGGACAATTGCAACTTTAGTGCCTGCCTGGGCTATATAGTGAGTTCAAGGTCAACCTGAATGTCTTGGTTACTTTTACTTTTCTCTCATTGCTGGGACAAAACACCTGACACCCAAAATGAAGGAAGGAAAGGTTTATTTATCTTACAGTTTTTGGAGGTTTCAGTCCATAATCAGCTGGTTCCAAGGCAGGATGGCACGGCACTGGGGCAACACTTCAAGGCAGCAGCCAGAGCAAAAGGGGAGAAAGGAGCAAGCCTCTTTTCCTCCTTTATATTGTACACAGGCCACCCCCCTCCCTTCAGGGCAGGGGTAGCACTCACAAAATCTTGCCCTCCTTTGCACAGGCTGAGGATATTTACAAAGTAAAAACCCTGGCTCCCTGCTGAGTCTCTCAGTTAAACTTCTAAGCTTCTCAATTGATACAATGTATCAACCATAACACTGACTACTCAGCAAGACTCTGTCTCAAAAGAAAGAAAGAAAGAAAGAAAGAAAGAAAGAAAGAAAGAAAGAACTCAAAACATTAAAAGTAAAGAAATAAAGGCAGAGAGACAGAAAACTGAAAATGTTAAGTGATTCCATAATTCCAGAATGAGTTAAAACCACAAAAAACAGAAAAAGCATCCTAAGAAAATAGGTTGTCTAGAGCAGGTGACCATAGCAAGCCACTAGCAGAGTGGTGTGTGGTTTGGTTTTTCTAGAACCACAGAATTCATCAGTTACGAACAGATGAAGCTTATCACTCTGAGAAGTAAATGTTTGTACATAAAGATTTAAGGCTTTCTACATAGTCAAAAGTATCACCAACAATACTTAAGACTTGTCTGACCTTTCAGGAAGTTCCTAGGCAACTATATTTTCTGTGTTATTAACAATATCATGAGTATTTTCTCAACTGAGCTTCTACTTACACATACTGTATCCATTTTATGCCCTTCAAACCCAAAAATCTAAAATGAACATAACTCAAAGTAACAGTCCCACACAAGAGGACCATTTATGCTAAAATGTTCTGATGCTATAGTGCCTTTTTAAAATTAAAAAGCTGCACCACTCAAAGAAAATTACAACCCATATTTATTATTTAAAAAGGGGCTGGAAATCTTAGTAAAAACAGTACATTTTTGTTTTTAAAAGTCCAATTTTCATTGTCCTTGTAACAGAGAATTATACATAACAGAGGATTTTAATCTCTTCCTAATCACAAGAAGAAAATGCCGTTTGGCTAAAAGCAGTTACGGGCTCCTTGCCACACTTGAAATGTTTCTGACCTTTTTTTAAGAGACCAATTTTGCATTTCATTTCTCCTGCCTGAACTATTGCACTGGCTTGATAGCCAGGCTCTTTCCCTTCATTCTTTTGATTTTCTAATCCATCTTTTGTGCTATTACCAGAATTATCTTTCCATATTGTCATAATCATTTTAATCCTCTGCATGGAAAATTTAAATAGTTCTCTATCTACCACAGAATAAAGTTCAGACTTCATACCACGGCATTCAAAATCCATACAACCAAACCTGATTTACCCTTCCACTACCCTATGACACATACAGAGAGAGAGACAGAGAGAGAGAGAGAGACAGAGACAGAGACAGAGACAGACAGAGACAGAGAGAACGAATGATACCCCCTGGAATATGAACAGGTGAGTACTTGTCGTGGCCTTTGGGACTTTATTCAGCTGGCTCTCTTTGTCCCTTCACTTGTCTGCAGTTCTTTCAGTAGTCTGAAATTTAAAATTAGCCATGTTCTAGCCAGGTGCAGTGGTACACACCAGTAATCCTCACTACTGGGGAGGCTGAGGCAAGAGGATTGTTAAGTTCAAGGTCAGTCGGGCAACTTCATGAGATTCTGACCCAAAATAAAATTTAACAGGGCCTGCTGAAGTAGTTCAATGATAACAGCACTTGCCTAGCATATGTAAAGTCCTGTGTTTTATGTCCAGCATCACAAAAAAGAAAAAATTATCCCTGTTCTGCATACATCCTACTTTTTGTAATGAAGACATTTCCAATCCTCACAGACATAATTATTTGTTCCTTCCTTTGAATTAGTAGCACACATAGATTTTATCTCTAGAATGATGCTTATTTTATTATGATTAGAATTACAGGTGCTTGCCTGCCTTGCTTTCTTTCCCTCTATTATATAAGATAAAAAAAATCCAGTTTTATTTCAGTTCAGATTACCAGAAGAACCTAAAAAGCAATGTGAACTACCAATCAATCAGGATGAAGAGGAAAAGGTGAAGCTTCCAGTCAAAACAAGACTTTGAGCAGCTACGCTCTTATGTGTCATCACCATAGGTTTGTGCTTGTAAGATTGACTAGGCCCATTCTACCATGACAAAAATGATGGAAGAATTTATACTTTAATTGTTTCATACTCAATCAAAAATGATTTGGAGTCCCATATATTCCCAACACCATGTTAGGTACTTTGAGAACCAGAAAATAAATTTCAGCTAAAATTCTTATTAATTGTCTTGTATCTGTTAAAATATATTTTCTTAACTGTGCAATTTATGTCTTAAAGAAGGTAAATCTGATACAGTTTTATGATTTTTTGCAATGATACTGACCAAGAGTAACATAAATCTCCCCAAAAATCTAGAACTGCTTATTACTATGATGAACACATAAGAAGACAGAATGATTTCACTATTTTATGAAAACTAAAATGAGTTCACTCTTTTTATGGTTATAAAGCTAACAGTCAAAAGAAGATTATGCTATTTAACCAGGAAATTCTTGGTATATTCCAGAGTAAAATCAAGAACCATGGGGAATGATATCAGTTACATTTGCAATGTACACAAAGAGTATAGACCAACAGATGAATCAAAATTCAAATTTTAGCACCATCATTTGTATTGTTATTATAGCCTGGAATTGGGAAAAGCCTATTAAACATGGCATTCAGCAACTTGGTGGATAAAGATATTAAGAAATGATATAAAAATTACACTTGCTTCAGTAGTACATATAACTAATTGGAAAGAAATGATATAAAATTGAAATAATAAATATATTATACTTCAATTTTTTACAAAATTTTACAAGTAACTCAGCAGACTATGGGTCTAAACAGACAAGATTAGATGCATCAGTATAAATTCCAGATTCTGAATTTACATTTAAAAAAATTAACTGGGCTACAGAAACAAAAGCTGTGTACAAGAATTACACAACTTAATGTTGGGCAGAGAGGCAGCAACCAGAGGAAAACCTGCCTGCCTCCCTGGTGAGTGGGCGCGACCAGCATAGACTCCCAGGAGAGAACAATGTGCCTTCTGAGAACCTGCCATGGTGGGCAGAGAGGCAGCAACCAGAAGAAAACCCACCTGCCTCCCTGGTGAGTGCGCATGACTGGCGCAGACCCCCAGGAGAGAACGATGTGCGTTTTGAGAACCCTCCATGCTGGGCAGAGAGGCAGCAACCAGAGGAAAACCTGCCTGCCTCCCTGGTGAGTGTGCGCAACTACGCAGACTCCTGGGAGAGAACGATGTGCCTTTTGAGAACCCACCATGCTGGGCAGACAGGCAGCAATCAGAAGAAAACCCGCCTGCCTCCCTGGTGAGTGTGCACGACTGTGCAGACTCTAGGAAGAGAATGAGATGTGTGTCCCATAGGCCTACCAGCACATGGGCTATGAATCAAGGACTCCCCCCCACACCACCCCCAGAAGGAACCTGCTGGCTCAGAGGACTGGCTAAGTTCATAGCAAGTAAGGTAGATAAAGCAACTAAATGCTTATATTGTTAGGTTATTTTGCAGGCCTGGTGCCCGCAGTCTGAGCATTTCTTGGGAAGATGACATTGTGCAGTGTGGCAAATATGTGGGATTGTCCTCTGTCTTGTCTTTGAGCCCCAATATCATTCTCATTGTTTTACTTAATTTTGATTAATTTTCGTTTCTTTTTTTTTTTTCTTCATTTCACATCCTGTTTTTATTGATTTTATTGTGTTTTGTTTTTGGTTTCTTTTTGCTATACCTGATGGAATGGTGAACTATTCTGAAAATAACAAGATACACTATAGTAGCTATTATTTTCATAGTATCTCTCTTTGAAGTTCTATGCCAGTTGTACTGCTTCGTTTTGATTGTTCTGTTGTCTTTTGTTGGATTTTACTATCTTCAAAAGAAACAGAAAAAATAAAAAAAAAAGAATTATACAACTTAATACTTCTGAGATGTCAATACTGCCCAAAGTGATCTACAGATTCAATGAAATCCATATCAAAATCACAGTAGCATTTTTTGGGGAATATAGAAATAGAAAAATTTTAAAATTCATATGGAACTCAAGTGACTTCAGCTAGCCAAAACAATCTCAAAAACAACCAAAGGTGGAAGTACCACATGTCCTGATTTCAAAATTAATTACAAAACCATAGTAATAAAAACACTGTAGTACTGCTACAAAGAAAGACTTACAGATTAATGAAACAGAACCTAAAGTCCACAAATAAATCAAACATATTTGGTTAAATTATTTTCAACAAGAGAGGTAAGACAATCCAATGAGAAAAGGCCAGTATTTTAAAAAACTATATTGAAAAACTAGAAATCTTCATGCAAAAGAATGAATTTGCTTTCTTACTTTATACTGTCAAAGTACCTAACATAAGGCCTAAGGATATATAAAACTATTAGAATAAAGCGTAAGAAGCTTCATGACACTCAATTTAGCAATGACTCCTTGAATATGATATGAAAATTCAGCAAATAAAAGCAGAAGTAGATACACTGGGTTACATGGGAAGCAGTAGCAAGGCACATCTTACGTTCCCAGTAAGGTGTATCAGCAGAGGCCTATTAGGAAGTCTGAACTCCTATGCTTATCCAGCAGTAATCAGGTTTCTTCCCTAGCAGTATAAATAGAATCCAAGTAGAGAACCTGGTCTCCTACAGCCATTTGATGGCAATAGGTGGTTTCTTCCTTCCCTGATTGGAACAAGATCAGAGGCAGACTGCTAAGATAGTGAATTCCAGCATCTCTAACACGATACCATAAACTCCAAAACACAAATAAAAACCACTTATACTAAAAATCAAGAAAACTTTTATTTTTTCTTTTTCTTTTTTACTAGTACATGTTTGCGGTACATAATGGTTACATTCCTTGTGCAGAATTGGTATGTGTACATAACACATCATAATTCTTTTGTCATCCTTTTCCCCTTTCCTTGCTCCCTTCTTTCATCTTTTGATCCCTTCCCATTTGAAGAAGATCTATCTCCCTACTTCCTGTTAACTATCTTTTGTTTTGTTCTTTATTTATACTTTGAGTTTCTTGTATAAGAGAAACAATAAAGACATTTAAACTTGTGTGTCTGATTTATTTCACTTAACATTATGATCTCAAGGTGCACCAATTTTCCCACAAACAACTCAAATTTATCCTTTATAGTAGAGCAATACTTAATTGTACATAAATACCACATTTTCTTTACCTTTTCATTTGTTAATGGACATATAGGCAGCTTTCAAGATTTAGCTATTACCATTGTGCTGCTGAAAACATGGGTACACATGTAACACTGTAGTATGATGCCTTCAACCTTTTGGGAAGATATCTAGAAGGGGAATAGCTGGGTAAATGGAATATCTATTTTTAGTTTTTTAAAGAATCTCTGTACTAATTTTCATAGTGCTGTACTAGTTTACATTTCCACCAGCAATGTCAAAGGGTTCCTTTTTAATGTAACCTCATCTGACTTCTTGATAATAGTCATTCTTTCTGGAGTAAGATAAAATCTCACTGTTGTTTTAATTTGCATTTCTCTAATAGCCAAAAATAAGAAAACCTCAATTTAAATGAGAAAAGATAATCAAAACAAGCCAATATGAGATGAATCAGCTGTTGGAATTATCTGACAAGTGAAAACAGACATAACAAATTGCTTCAACAAGAGATGGGTAGAGTAGATTTTAAAACCTGTCCAACTATATGCTATTTACAAGTATAATAACTTACTTCAAATACAGTAGTATATGTATTTACAAGGAAAAGAATGAAAAAAGATGACATATCGTGAGAATGTTATTCAAAAGAAATCAGGAATGGCTATATAATAATATCAGATAAAATAGACTTCAGAGCAAAGATAATTATCATAGACAGAAAGGGACCTTACATGACAAATAAAACAGTTTACAAAGAAGACATATACCAAACCACAATGCTACAAAATATTTGAAGCAAATATTGATGGAACTGAAAAGAGACATAGGTAAATTTACAATTACACCCATAAACATTGACCAAAGGCTTTCATCTACATTTATAGAACAATTCACCTAATAATGGCAGATGGATCATATGCCAAAATAGACTATATTCTATGCCATAAGAAACAGCCTTAAAAAAAATGAAGCTACATACAATGCTTCCTCCATCTATATTGGAATCAAACTAGAAACTCAAAACAGAAAGTTATCAGGTAACTCTCCACACTGTTGAAAATTAAACAGCATCATTCTGAACAATCTGTGTGTCAGACAGTTTCAGGGAATATAAAAATATACTATGAAATAAAATATTAAAACATATCAGAATTGTAAGACAATGAAGGCCGTGCTAGGAAGGAAATGCACATAACTGAATGCTTGCATTAGAAAGAGAATGGTCTCATAGCAATCTAAGATCTCACTGCATAATCCTAGAAAAAAGAGTAGCAAAATTCAACCCAATCCAAGCAGGTAGAAGGAAACAATAGAGATAGCAATAGAAATCAGTGAAAAAAGAACAGAAAACCAATGTGAAAAAAAATCAATGAAACATAAAGTACAAATCTGACAAGCGCAAACTTCCTGCCAGAATGACAGAAAAAAGAAAACACACAAATCACCAATTTAATATAAAGAATGAAAGAATGATAGTCCCCAAAATATAATAGGGTTATTTGGGAAATACTACACACAACTCTAAACACAAAAATTTGACAAACTGGATGAAATGGATCAATTCCTTCAAAACATACCAACACAAATTCCCAATATGAAATACATAATACAAGCATCCTTGTGAGTATTAAAGAAACTGGATTTATAATTTTAAAACTCCTCAAAAAGCTGCTTCCAGGCCCAAAAGACTTTACTAAAGAAATTCTATGAAATGGTCAAAGCAAAATTATCAGTTGTACACATTTTTCCAAGAGTTGAAGAAGATGGAATATTTCTTAATTTAATTTATAAGGCTATTTACCCAGATATGGAAACCAAAAAGAATATTTTAAAAAGGTACACCAAAGACCAATACTCTTCATGTACATCCATGTGAAAAAAACTACAAAATATTAGCAATAGAATTCAGCAATACATCAAAAGAACTGTGTATTATAATCAAGTGGACTTTTTACTCCAGTAGTTTGAAGCTAATTCAGTGTCTGAAAGTCAGTTGATGTAATCCACCACATTAATAAGCTAAAGAAAAATCAGACAAGCATATCAATACATGTAAAAAAAAATTACCTGACAAAATCCAACACTTACTCATGAAAAAATACCAGAAGAAGAATAGAGGGGAACTGCCACTGTGTGATTTAAAAAAAAAAAATCATTTTAAAATATGTATGTCTACAGGATCTAAGAGAGTAGCTTGATGGTAGAGCAGGTGCTTACCATGCACAAAACTCTAGGTTCAATGTCCAAAACGAAAAAACAAAAACAAACAAAAAATTTGTCTTAGTTACTTTTCTCACTGCTGAGACAAAATACCCAATGCCCAAAGTTAAAAGAGGACAGGGGTTTATTTTAGCTCACAGTTTGTAAAAGTTTTAGTGCAAAATCAGTTGGCTCTAAAGCAGGGTGGCATCACAGAGGAAAAACAATTCATGGTGGACAGAAGGTACCAAGCAAGGGATGACTACAGCTCTTTCTATTCCTTTTACCTCATCCAGGTTACTTAGGGTGAACAACACTCACCTTTAATCCTAGTGCCCTTGAGTCTAGTATTGCACCATGAATCAATCCCAGCATCACACACACTAGATTCAACCACCATATTACTGCATAAGGCTTTGAACACAAGCCATAAACTCCATCGCTAACATATATACTGATAAAACAATGAAGTTCACCATAAATCAAGAAGGATGTCCTCTCTACTCTAATTCAGCATAGTCCTGGATGTTCTAAGCTGTGCAATAAGCAAGAAAATAAAAAGAAACAAGAACAAATGTTTCTTATTTGTAGATACCACCACTGTATATGAAGAAAATACCGAAGAATCTACAAACAATAAAAAACACTTAGAATTTCTAAATTCAACAATGATGCTCAGAACATACAAATAACAAAACTAAATGAGAGTATGTGTGCATGTATGAGTACACAATGAATATATGTGCACCAATTAAAAATGCAATATCAAGTATTATGTTAAAAAATATGAAATAATTGTAAATTTAACAAAACATGTATAAAACTCTTATGTTTAGTACTACCAAATGCTGACCAAAAAAATTAAAGATCAAAAAAATAGACAGACATACACTAATGATGGATTGGAAGAGTTAACATAGTAAAAATGTCAATTTTCCCCAAAACTAATACACTATAAAATCTCACTAAGAATGTGACACATAAAGACAAAACTGTTCTAAAATTTATAGACAAAGCAAAAAAACTAGAATAGCTAAAACAATTATGAAAAAAGAATAAAGTAAGAGTCTACTCAATTTCAAAATATTACACAATTACAGTGATGATGTGTGATACTAGCAAAAAAGTACCAGAAAAGCATATCAATGGAAGAGAAGAGAGTTTAGAAATGATAAGAAAACCTTTGATACCTAGGACTAAACAAAGAGCACTCAGATTCAACATGAAAACATAATTCATAAAAAAGGTATCAATAAATTGGATTGCATCAAAATGAAAACTTTTGCCCGGCAAGAGACTTGTTAAGATGATGTAAAGAAAATGACAGACTAGGAGAAATTTGCAAACTATACATCTCACAAGGAAGTAACATCTAGAATATGTGAAGAACTCTGAAAACAGTCTAAACCACTGGACAATTTATGTACTGCAGAGATCACTTTGTCAAAGCATGTCACCTCAATCAAATATATGGTATGACTGAGAAAAAGGCAGAACATCATGAGTACTCTGTTTCCAGGCTCTTGGAATTACTGAAGATGGCAACTGGTTCAATTTTTAGGGAACAAATACAAAAAGCAAAGTACTCTAAAAAGACTGAGTTTTATTATGCTTATGATGTATGAACAATCTCTCATTGTTTCTTCAATACTTTTCAATTCAGCTTTCCTTAGTTGAGAATCTAAGCAAACAGAAAGGCCTAAGAGGCCCATCCATCTATTACAACTGCTCACTTCGCCTACAGTAAAATCAAGATTCTTAAATTTGTGTCATCACAATTGGCTGATACTGTACTAATGGATGAAGGAGTTATGGTTTCACTGAGGAGCTTCAGGAAAAACATTCTCATATGGAAATTAAAACTCTTTGATAAATTTTTTGTTTGTTTTGTTTTTTAAAAGAAGAGACACACTCAGGAGGCTGAGGCAGGAGGAGCATTGTGAGTTCAAGGCTGGCTTGGGCTACAACATGAGTGCAAGGCCGGCCTGAGCTACATAGTGCAATGCTGCCTCAAAAAACTAGGGCTGGGAATTTGGCTCAGTGGCTTACGCGCCTGCTCTGGCAGGTGCGAGGTTGTGAGTTCGATCCCTAGTGGTGCAAAAAAAAAAAAAATAATAATAATAATAATAATAAAAGGAGAGACAGGCAGGCAAGCAAGCAGACAGAAACAGAAATAAATTTAATGCTATCAAAATAATGCTTGAAAAGATTTTGCTATTATCGCTACAGCTAAGCTAGCAACTTATACTCCTATGGCTGTTAGTAAAATTGAAATGATACCCTAACATAAATTTTCATTTTAAAACTATAATTAAACCATGGCTATCCATAGGTTAAAAGTACTTCAAAAGGAATATAGTCTTGTTATGATCAACTAATTAAAAATGTACTATATTTGGATCAAAAGAACCCATTTCCATGCACAAAGATCGCCTTGGGAAATGACTAGTGAATTTTCAGATAATATGACATTTTAATCTTCCTCTACATGCCACATCTCCTGCCTACCTTCATAAGCATGTCAGCTCACTTTGTCACTTTCTGTGTTACATTAAGGAAAATGTTTTTATTTCCCACCTTTTCTTCTAGAAGTGGCATATGACTGACATATCAGCAAAAATAGCCTTTCTTTGGAAATATTCTTTTAGAAATAGTACTCTAAAAGTATAATCCAGTTTAAACTACATTAAGACATAATTTTAAAAGAGCTTTATTATAGAGAGAACTTAATAAATGTTTAAGTATTCCACTGAACTGGATTATTTAGATAATTTATAAATAATCTAGACAACTATAAATTTTATAGGCAAATTTTTCAATTACTTTAAGTTATCCCTACAATTTTCATAAGTTAACCTATACTGTTTATAGACATTCTCAGATTCATTGGTTTGCTTCAGGACCCAAGAACCCTTTGAAATAATATGCAAATTTTGTATGTACATGTATACATGCTTAGCTTTTAACAGTTTCACAAAAGCATCTGCAAACCGAAAGAAGTTAAAACTACTTGCTACTATATTATTTAAACATAAGAAGTTAAATAAAAGAAGTTAAAACTACTAGCTATTATATTATTTAAACATAAGAAACCTCTTTGAACAGGAGACCTAAGATCCTCTGATTTTTAAGGGCTTATGTAATCAAATAGCCTTTCCCCTACTTGTACATCTATTATACAAGTGAAACTGGTTTATCAATTTTTTCTTTTTCCCTGTTTGCTTTTAGTAAGTCATTTAACATTTTTACTCAAGTACTAAATAACAGCTACTTTTAAAGGATGCTTATTTGCACAGTATGCCAATCTAAAAAAATTACATCCCCTAGAAAATATTCACAGTCAAACTATAAAGAAAATTTAGCACATGTGCTAGAAAGAGTGTTATGGCTTGTGTCTAGATGTCCTCCCAAGGCCTCATGCAGTCTTTTTTCAGAGGTGCCTGAATCTAGAGTGTGTGATTCATTCATGGTGTAATGGTGAGATTAAGGGTGCTAGGATTAAGGGTGGGGATTACCAAACCAGTCCACTGACGATTTGGCACTGTCCTAATCCCAGTAGCCTGGATACAATAAAAGGAACAGAAAGGAGGCTTGTCTAGTCTCTTGCATGCTTGCTTGGCTACTTAACTGTACTCCATGAACCGTTTCTCCTGTGACACCTGACTGCCATGCCACCCTATCTTAGAGCTAGTCAGTTACACACTGAAACCTCTATAAACCGTGATCTAAATAAAGCTTTTCCCCCGTAACTTTAGATATTGGGTATTTTGTTTCAGCGATGAGAAAAAATTAACTAAGACAGACAGCTTCTGAGTGTTAAAGTGGGCATAAGAGCTGGAAATTCTGGAACTCAATTAATATTTTGGTGCAAGAATATTACTATTATTTAAAACTCTAATATGCTTATAAAAATTCAAGAATTAGCTCTTTCTTCTAATATGGAGAAAGCTACAAAGGCTCAGTCATCTAGCTGAAAGCTTTCCATTTCAGACAAGATCGGGCATGTTCAGGGTGGTATAGCCATGGACAGGCTTTCCATTTCAAACTTTTGAAAATTAGGTCTATCTCTACTGTGAATTGCTTAAAAAACTTAAGTCTCACTCATCTCCCAGTATCAAGCATCAGACACAGTGTCTGGGAGTACAACATAATATAAAACATTTATGATTAATTAATGTGATATGACCTGATTAAAGCCTATAATTTGAACTTTGGAAACTATCCCAATTTGCATAATTTAAGCATGCTCTAGAATAATATGGGACCATAAATAAACCATCTTAAGGACATGTGTCAAACTCTGCCACAGAACTATCATTTCTAATAACATTCTTTAAGTCATCTCACAACAAGTTCATGCTAATAAATATAGAAGTAATTGGGCAAAGAACATAAACTTGATTAAAATGCAGATGCAATAAATGATCTCAAACATCACTTTAAAGCTTAATTAAAATAAATCTGCTCATTATCACGAAAGTAATTATATACACACATGTACAGAAACAGTAAAATACACAGCTGAAATTATTTTTATGTACTAATCAAAATGAAATTTTAAGTAAAAGAGATACATATAAGAAGACAGTAGAAGGAATTGGTAGGAGTCATCTAGTTCTAACTCTGATCTGGCCCTTTATGTCTTGAAGTAAGGGTTTTTTGTTTTGTTTTTGTTTTGGGGGTACAGATTCAGTTTTTTAAAGGCTTGTAGAATTCATAATGGCTACTAAGTGTAAGGCATTCAAAACTATTCTTTGTTCACTTATGCAAACAAGAAGCAAACTATGTGAGAAAAGAGGGTTCACAAATCTGGCAATACCCACTGATAATAGCATTTGGGGTGATTAGATCAGAAAGCCTCTAGTACTTGGTTCTCTCTCATGTGTGTGCTGAAATCTCAAATATGTCAGGAGTTGTGCAAGTTCCCAAAACATACTTTCAACCTAGTGCCAAGACTGGTGGTAACGGTGATGTACAGCACACCCTGAAGAATTTAAAGCTCAGACCAACTCTAACAAATATATAAATCTGTCTTAATTCATAGTAGCTATTCTGCAATAGCATAAAAACTAGTTACACAGGTGAGATGCTCTCCATTTTTCATTCTGTTATCCATTAACAATTTAAAAGTACAGGTCTGCTGTGCTTTTGAAAGGTGAAAAAATAGCAGACATTTCAGATATCATTGGGTAGAGCACAGAGACAGAGGGGAACAATGAATCTCCCTCCTATTGCCACTCATCCCTGCTCTGAGAAAGCATCTTGTTTTATTTGAACTGGATGCTTATAGGCTCTGTAATGATGAAAAGAAGTTGCACAGAAGAGGTGAGAGGCAAGCAGGGCCTTGAGACTACAGAAGAGATTGAGGGAAAATGCTGGGATATGAATAGGACAGGCTCTGCAGATGGGACAGAGTAAACACACCAACCAGTAAACATTTTAAGGAATAGTACCAAATGAGTAAGTAAATAAATGAAGCATCAAAGAAACCAATGAACATACAAAATAAACTAATAATAAGCAAGTGAGCTTACAAGTTAATGATACTGATGAACTGTGGAACTAGAACTAAAATGAAGACGGTCTGAACTCATCCGAAAAAGTAAGATAAGGAAAGATATCACAGTCCCTAGAGTTGTCAGTGCACAATCTGTCCAACTACACACACAGACTTGTCTAAAAGCAATGAAAGTTTTCTGAAAGTTTTTATCACTATGAAATAAATGGTTGATGTGAGGCATGGTGGTGCACTCCTGTAATTCCAGCACTTAGGAAGCTGAGGCAGAAGGATCGCCAAGAGTTCAAGGGCCTGGACTACCTCATGTGTTCAACACCAGCCTGAACTACATAGCAAGATTCTGTTCCAAAAAAATAAAAAGAAAAAGAAAAAGAAAGTAAGTGGCTGAAGGTGATTATTCAGGAAACAGAAGGGAAAACATAGGAAACAGAGAAGCCTTATTAAGATATAAGAGAACCCTCTTTTCTCATATAGTTTGTATGTTTGACTATACAAAACATACATATGACATAAACATGAAAACTGGTATTTTGGAATTCATGGCCTTTTAAAAATTGAGATATAATTCTAACATTGTAATACTGATACTTTAAAGCATGCAGCTTAGTAAGTTTCAGTATATTCACAAAGTTGTACGATAATCATCACTGTCTAATTCCAAGACATTTTCATCAGCTTAAAAAGAAACCCTGAACTTATTAGTAGTTATTTTCATCATAGTCTGTGGAGTTAACATGCATTAATCTTAATATAGAGTTTTCATTTTTATGTATCTCTTGGAAGTGCATATATGGACAGCTGCACACAGCAGGCTCTTAGTAGAGACAAATAATTATCAGGAAATGCTTCCAGAACACAAGACCTATCAAAGAAGACAATTCTTTTTTTCAGACTACCTGATGTGGCATTTTACATTCACTTGGTGAGTGGTAATTCAAGGTTAAATTTTTAAAATAATTGATTCCCAAAATGCAAAATTTTAAATTGTTTCTCTCTGTTGGCTACCATAACAATGTGAAAACAGTGGCCAGATGAAAAGATGGCTCAAGACGACGTGTATATGTAATCACCCATGTTAGCTACCACTGCCTTAGATCATAAGTGATCTTTGGTACAGGCCACAGAGTGAGCTGAGTTTGGTCTCGGAATGTGCATATATTTTTCTCTGCAAGTCTCTAGATAGAAGAAGATGATTATAAGGTTAGTTTTGTTGTTGTTGTTGTTGTTGTTCTCCCACTTTAAGGTCAACTAGAATGTACAGCGTTCCATCAAGTTTCACATATATCACTATTGGCTCATTGATCTGTGGCAGTACATTTTAAAATAAGCAAATTTCTTAAATTTCTTTCAGAATTATTAACCTAAATGTAGGTTAATAATTTTAGAAGAAACCTCATTAGGTTTTCCATGCTATCAACCCACCAAACATGCATAAACATTTGTTCTCCTTGACTGAGTTGAATAATGCAAAATACTTTTAAAAATTCCTTAACACAATGAAACAAAAATAACGTTTGAATCTTTCTTACTCACTTTCTTCATTCTAAAAATAAGATCCACGACACCAAGTTCACAAATAACACAGAGGTTGTACACAGTCTTTACCAGTCCGTTCCCCACTCTGCCCCCAAGTACTACACCCTTCCCACATATTTACACACCATTTATGAAGGACAGTAATATTAAAACAATTATTTTCAGGCCAGGGACTTAGCTCAGTGGCATAAGCGCCTGCCTGGTAGGCGCGAGGTTGTGAGTTTGATCCCCAGTACCAAAAACAAAACAAAACAAAACAAACAAACAAAAAACCCACACACAATTATTTTCTTGATATATAGCTTCTAAGAATTTAAAATAAAACCCAAAATGAAAAGGGTGGACTTCGTCCTATAAACTACCCCAAAAATATCTATTTTATATTTGAGTTTAAATACTTTCTATAACACATAGGATACTTTGTACTACTATCTATCGCTAAGTCACATGAAAAATATTTTATAATGTGTTCAGAATGGGGAGGTGGATCTTTTGCAAATGGGAAGGGGGTCAAAACACAAAGCAGGAAGGGAAGGAAAAGGGGACATAAAAAAATTAAAATGTGTTCTGTATATGTGCCAACTTCCAATGATGAATATAATCATGTAATGATAATTATATATAACTATGTATTACAAACATGTACTATTAGAAAATGTATATATATATATATATTCAGGTCTACCAAGTTTGCTAGGCACAATTTAATCCCTTTCATGTCTCGTTTGAGCAACCCAGGGCTTTAGAAGGCTGCACGCTACTTAAGACAACAGAGACCCTGGGGACAGAGCCTTCATGGTCAGTCACAGAAGCCGCCATGGCCCTGGCCTGAGCATTCAGATGGTGAGGTTTCATCTTCCTCCTTCACAATGCCTGAATACCCTTAGGGCATCCTCCATAAGTAATTCATGAGTAGCAAAAAACACATGCTCTAATCAATAAGGTGTAATGGCAAAACTCACAGCAGGTTCGAGAGGACTGACTGAGTATTACATTAATATCTGATTAAGCTTCCTGGGAAACGTAAATTATTTTATAGACCAATGACCTAAAATTAACCTTTTAACTTCATGTTTATAAAACGTCTTTCCAATGGGACAAAGAATACATTTAATAAAAGTAGGAGGCTAACATGAGTATTTTAGTAAGTAGGATATTATCTTGAGATTGTGCAGAAAAAAAGAATTAGTTTACCTCACTCTGTACCTAAAAACATTTTTAATAAGATTATTTTGCCTAAAACTTACTGATTATTTTCAAGTGTGTGTTACAGGGGTTTTAAAACACAGTTACACTTTACAACTGCCAATTTCCCAGATTTCAGAAGTATCTAGAGTATTCTCTCTTTCTCTAGTAATTACTCTTGTCTATTCATAGCAAAGCATTCAAAGTGCATGCCATAAGCATTAGAGGAGCTACATTTGAAATGAATTTGCTAAACAAAAATCATAAATTTTGATTTGATGATTACTCATCTTTGCATTTGAATTGAAAAGTCTAGATAAGTGTGATACTGAACATAAATTAAAAATGGTTTACAATGATAGATCATAGGAGTTCTGAAACATAGGTTTATTTCTGCACATTTCATTTTGTTCAAGCTGATAGTCAAAAAAATTTGAATTTTTCAGCACATTCTCAGGGAGAAAATCAGCTAAAAATTTTAATGGAAAGTAGAATATCTGATCCACGCCTTTAAACAGATTACAAGCAAGCCTCATGGAGATATAGAAGATTTACCTGAATCTAATAGTCAATGAAGTAGCTCTCCTCATTAAGCCTCGATGTCTTTTTTATTAGTTATTAATTAATCAAAAGACAGAAAGGAAGGGATAAATCATTCCTTAGAGTAATATCTAAAGTCAGGATCTCTTTTAAAGAGAATAACTGAAGAATGCACACACATACAAGGTAAAATTTATCAGCAATGGCTAATGAGGTACAAGTATCAGTTTCTTGCTTAAATGCTTGGTAAAACTGGTAAGAAGATAGATCGTGGATATCAGAAACATTAGCTTCAAATTCCTTCTTCACAGATATGGATGTAAATTATTTGGTCCAGAAATTTTTCTCTAAGCCTCAGTTTCCTCATCTGGAAAATTATTAATGATGCTCATTTTGTCATTTTGTGGGACTAAAAAGAATACAACTTATGCAAAAGACTTACAACATTTTCAAGAAAATAAGATAAGCTCAACAAATGTCACTATTGCAATTTATCAGTGGTACTAGCTCTACTACTGGCAGTTACCGCAACTGCATGACAGAGAACTGAGAGGAGATCTTCCTAAACGAACTGCTATACAGTAGATTGTTTTCCTATTAACTGAAGCTTATACTTTCAATTATCAAACCTTTTTATTCAATCCACTTGGAAGGAGATGGTTTTCAAGTGCACATCATGTGCTGATAACCAAAGCATTTTTAATTTCATTTTAATTAAGTACATCCTGAAGGGACAGATGGCCTCAAAGCTTAAGTAATATATATATGGAAGAAGCTACTATCACTGTCCTCAGTTCCTTTCACTGTATAGTTGCTAACAAAAGTAAGAAGCTTATGTTTATTTAAACATGTACATTGTGCTACAAAGTACAGAAAGTCCTTTATACAACTGCAGCCTTCCTGAAAGCATATGGACTTTTAAAATAACTCACACACTAATGTAAACATGGGTTCCTTTAAATCTGCATTTAATTTATTAAGTGATCCAGAATTCATCAACTACTGTAAAAATATTCTAAATTTACATTTAGTAAATGTATCTCCTGGATTCGGTGTTAGAAAACAATATTAGTTGCTGTTTTCCCCCTGGTCAGTAAGTGCGATATACAGTGAAAGCACAGGTTAGCTGCAATCAATGGTGGTCTACTTTGGTACAAAATTAAGTTTTCTGAAAAGAACAAAACCATGCTTCAGCTTATTCTTTCACTTTTTAAATGCTTTTCTTCTTTTTTACTCTTTTATAAAAAATTATCTTTAATTAAAAAGAAACGCTTAGAAGAAAGTAGTTATGAATAACCAGCTACCAGTAGCCTCAAGTCTAAGACTCCCATACTCTTTTTCCTGTCTTTCTTTGCCCTCTTTTTCACAGCTCTGAGTCTATTCAATCTTCTGATGTCTATGTGACAAGAATCAGTAAGAACCTGCTTTCAGTAATGAAGCTTAAATATTTTGTTATTTTCCAGGCACCCACAAACAAATTGATCACAGCATGATGAAGAATGGTGCAAGTGAGGACAAAGTAATGGGTGCTCTGATCTTAGTCCCCAACCTCTGGTTCCATGAAGAAGTAAGAAAGAAGAAAAAACATTTAAAAAGTGAAAGAATAAGCTGAAGCATAGTTCTTCTTCTTTTCAGGAAACTTAATTTTGTACCAAAGATGCTGCTGATTCCAGCTAAACTGTGCTTTCACTGTATACAGCACTCACTAACCAGGGGGAAAACAGCAACTAGTTTTGTCCAAGTTATACTGGAAATGTAACCAGCCTCCCTTCACTGTTTAAAACCCTCATGGTATCACACAATAGAAATAATTGTCACCATAAAGCAACAAACATCACCAATGTGGATCAACAGGCAAAAAGCTAGCCAGAATTACAGAATACTTACAGAAAATACAGTTGTAGTACATTTAATACACACATATGCATCCTCTACTGGACAATGGAGTAAAGGGTCTGGAACTTGCATAAATAAAAGGGATTATTCTTAAGTCTTTTATTATTGCACAAAATACATCTTCTCAAAGCAGTCTTAGGTGAATCATCCTAATTGTCAAACTAGTAAAGTCTAGATTCTCTAGATTTTGCTTATTTATGCTTAGGATCCCCTTTCACTTGCCAGTCAGGCATTTCCTTCTGCACAGCAGCAGCATGGTTAATAAACTCCTCCTGGAAGCTCCTATAGAGATTTATAACTTTTGCTGCTAGAAAAGCTGCAGATTTTCTTTTCCATTCCCTGGCTGTACTTATAAGCTACTTACTGCAGCCCAGCAAGGCTCTCCTTGCCTCGATTGACAGCCTCCCTGTAGAGCTGACAAGAGGTGATAGATATACCCGCTAGAGTATTACTGGAGATTTGAGATGCTGCTGCTGCTGCGGTGTCCTTGGCACTCTTCAGTGCAAGCCTGCGGACTAAGAAGTCTCCCCTTGTTCACAGCAAACTCTGAGATGGAAACGGTCTTAAAATTCTAACACAATCCCTTTACAATTCAATTTCTTCTCAGGGCAACACTGAAGAAATAATGTGTTTTTGGTATTTGAAGTTCATTTTTATGTTTATAATAGTGTCAGTATGATTGACCCATTATTATTAAACTATGGTTTTTAATGAAACTCCATTTCACTGTAACAGCTAAAATACTGCAGCTGCAATTGATTAATTATACCCCAGAAGAAAGTAATAACAGACTTCCCTATTTGAAATACATAATGGTAAATTGCTGTTTTATTCTTCTAATTATATGAAAATGGATAAAGTAATATACCCTCCCTATCAACAAATTTCAAGACCCTGTTTTTATCCTTTTTTTCTCCTCCAGTCAGAGTCCTTGTTAATGACAGGAGCATATCATAATTTAATTAGCTGACACTGACTGGCAATCTACCCACTGCTATTTAATTGGAAGCGTTCATAGAACTATCCATAAAGGCCCACTTTGCATAACTAATAACCTTCATAAACAAGACCTCTGGAAAACCGCTGACTTTTATAGAAAGATACAAAACATTTGGACATAGCTATTATATTGCCGCTTTACTGAAGACCAGGAAACACAGAATTTCCCTATCATGTATACACATTGCCGACCCTAGAAGCCTGAAACAGGTTCCTAGGATAGCACAAAATTGCCAACGATCAACTTGCCCACCACCTCACATATGCATCACTCGATAATGTATCGTGCCACAGAGCCAAGGCTTTCTGTATGAGTGCCACATAAAGCCTTTCAGAGACCGAATCCTTCACTAACATGTTAAATCTAACAAAAGAAATAGCAATCGCTTCTTAAATACATGAGGGGAAGCTAGGTGCAGGAGCACGCTCCAGCTACTTGAGAGGCTGAGTAAGGAAGTTAAGGCCAGTCGGGACAACATAGCAAAAATCCATCTCAAAACAAACAAACAAATGATGGAAACTGGGGTAATAAGCAAATGTCATTTTCATGGCCTTAAGATAAAATATATACTTAATCTACCTGAAAATACAGTAGTTTAGAGTCAGTCTGTAGAACACAATGATTCTGCTAACGGGAGTCAGAAAGTATGGGCGTGTGGTATGTGTGTGGATCATGCAGATGGTGACTCCTGAAAAATGTGTAAGCCTTCTTTTTTAGAAAGCAACACCCATGGAACGGTAAAACTACAAAATAATTTTTAGTTAGGCTCACTTCTTTATAGAAGGCCAGGATTTTTAAATAGAAATATGCATAAAAGAATCATCTAAAAGATGATTTCATTCTTAATTCACAACATTGTCATCCCATGACTTTTTAAGAACACTATTATGTCAAAATAGAGTTGCCCTGGGCAGCAGATAGTCCTTGCTTCCTGGGATACCACAATATTCATTGTGAAAGCATTGCACACTGTCAAATCCTGGGCTCTGTGCTGCAGTACTATTTTGTTAGTTACATGTAGTAGGAAGAAGATGGATTTAGACCTCAGGTGTAAATTTCACTCAGAACTCTGCCACTACAGCAACAAGATGACCTGATCAAGTTCGTTAACTTCTCTGGAGCTTTAAATTCTTATGTCTAAAATAAAGGCAGTGATAGTAATATCTAACTTACACGGTTGTCAGAAAAATTCATTATGTATGTAAATTGTTTACCAGTGAATAGCTGCTCAATAAATAGCAGATTTTCTTCTCACAATTATTATACATTTAATTTGGTTAGTAATACTCACTGAATTGTTGAAATCAAATGAAATAATTTTCCCAAGTACTTAGACAATGCAAAGATGCTACTGTTGGCATCTGAGCTTCAGTGTACTAAATTTTAAAGTGAAGTTTCTGCTCTTTATTTGTTTTTATGACCAAAGTACAGTTATTGATTAACCGTTACAATCTCACTAAATGTTCCTGCCTTGAAGGAACCTGTAATTTTAAGAGCACAGCCTGGAGCATCAGATGACCCAGTGTTAACTCAGTTCATTCCCTCACTGTGCAGATTAAGCTTTTTAAACTGACTTGCTAGCCAGGCTTGGTGGCGCACACCTTTAATCCCAGCACTCTGGAGGCTGAGGTAGGAGAAGCATCGTGAGTTTGAGGCCGGCTTGGGCTACAACGCGAGCGTGGTCGGTCGTGGTTGGTCTGAGTGCGACCCTGCCTCAGAAAACCAGGGCTTGGAGTTTGGCTCAGTGACTTAAGCACCTGTCTGACAGGTGCAAGGTTGTGAGTTCAATCCCCGTTGTCACCAAAAAAAAAAATTTTTTTTAATAAAATAAATTGACTTGCTGATGTGAAAAAACACTGCAATAATAGTAACAGCATACATCTTAGACATCATGGTGGTTACATACAGCCATCTTCACAGAATGCTAAATACATGCTTGCCACACACTAAGTGGTATATATGTTAGTGATAATATCTAATTAGTAACAATGTAAGATCAAATCTGATACACATAAGAAACTCAAGAAAGGTTAAAGGACCTTACTCTTAAGAAACACAGGTGGAAATTTTATTTCAAAAGTTCTGTCTTCAAAGCTTATCTCCAGTCCTTCTGCTAGTAAATCACTCTTAAAACTGAGTCAAGCATTATTTATTAATAAGGATTCACTGAACTTTTATAGTGTGTTTTTCAAAATGCTAGTTGTTGGAGATAAACAAGGTAGAAAGATTTCCTAGCCTTAAGGAGTTTGTGTATCTGGGAGAAACAGACAGAAGAGGAAGGAAAATACAGTAATCACCTTTTTTATTTTATTTTATTTTATTTTATTTTATTTTATTTTATTTTATTTTTTGTACTGGGAATTGAACTCAGGACCTTGCACTTGCCAGGCAAGCACTTAAGCCACTGAGCTATATCTCTAGCCCTAGTAATCACCTCTCGTGTGCAGGAAATATGTTCCAGGACTCCCAGTGGATGTCTGAAACTGCAGATAGTACGAAACCCTACATATACTATGTTTTTTTCCTGTACGTACACACCCATGATAATGTCTAATTGATAAATTAGGCACAATTAAGAGACTAACATTCACATGCTCATTACAGGGCTGTAATCCATGTCTTGCTGCCAGGTGGGCTTGAACCACTGGTGGTATATGCATGACTGTCCCATCAGGTGGCTTTTTATTAACTTTATTAATAAAAAGACCAATAAAACTTACTAGATCCATTTGTAGCATCAGAGGTATGCCCGATGGGGCAGTCACGCATATACCCCTAGTGGTTCAAGCTGGCAAGAACATATTAAGTAATAAAATAGAATAATTAAAACAACGTAATATAGAAAAATCACAACCTTTGCATTTTGGAGCCATTAGTAAATAAAATAGGGGTTACTTGAACATAAGCACTGTAATACCTTAACATTTGATTGAGTAAACAACAGGGCCAACAACAGATGGTAGTGCTACGCATAAATAGGTGGACAAAGGGATGACTCATATCATGCAACTTAAAATGTCATGCAACTTAAAACTTAGGAATTGTCTATTTCTGAAATTTTCTATTTAGTATTTTTGGGCCACAGTTGAACGCAGGTAGCTGGAACTATGAAAAATGAAACCACAGTGAGGAAAGACTTCTGTGCACAGGGTAAAGGAACACAATGCAGCTGAAACACGAAAGAAATATACAGAACTCCTTAGAAGAATACAAGCTTAAAAAAAAAAAACTGTTTCTATTACCTCACACTGTGATCTTCTCTTAAAATCAGAATTTCCAGAGATGTCCAGCAGCTACAGATATTTGAATGTCAAAGATTCAAGCTGCAAACATGCAATTGGATGAAAAAGAAGGAAAAGGTATATGCCCTGATCTCAGAAGGGCAAGCAGGTGCAAATGCAAGGTAATATCATGAGTGTGAAAAAGAGACCCCTTCCAAACAAAACTTCTTTTCCCCTGCCCTTTTTGACAAGGGGTAAAACCTTTCCCTTCAGCAACTGAACAGACTAAATGCAAATGCCATTCTCAGAGGGACAGCATGTGGGCCTGAGGCATGGTGAGGCAGAAATGACTGACTGAGGACCTTCCTCAGGGTGAGTTCTGCAGAATAAGAAAGACAGGAGTCCAGAAGAGCAGCAGGGGTAGAGAGGACCAGAATAGGAAGCAGAAGTACAGAGAGGAAATAAACCGCCTGAGGAATCTAAATAATAGGGCCTGCACACCCATGTCAGCCCTAGCCATGCATGCAATTAACCTATAATTAGCAAGGCAGCACAAGGAGTTCTGAGAGGAAGAGAGCAAAGAGAAAGGAGCAACTTAAACTTTCAAGTCCCTCTCAAGCTGTTCCTAATTTCACGAACGCTGCCAGTGTTCATTCCCTCTAATCAATGAATCAAGCTGACAAAGGCGTCTGCAGACAGTCCAGTGTGGCCACTGGAGTTAGAGGCAGACCATTTTCTTGTTAATCTGCATGCAGGTGTGAGAGTCCTTGGCAGAAGGCAATCGGCTCAAGAATAATTAGAACTGCCCTCACTCCTTTGCTTCCGTGGCAGAAGCGCCCTGCATATTTACAATATCCCATGCCGCAGCCATCTGAATCCATATGCTCACTGATCAGGTTAAAGCTCGCACTACATGGCACATTTTTCATTGTAAATAAACTTTGCCTGGGTAAACCCTGGGGAAAGAATAGGCATCTTCCTCTCTTAATTTCCCAGGCCTACAAAAGGCTGGCCTTCAGAAGCAGCAGTAGCTCCAATGATTTATTGCTGTAAAAAGGCTATACCTTAGAGGATTCCTGTCATGAGCTGAAGGTACAGCCAGGGGAGCAGCCCTCATTTAATGTGAGAGATGGGAGAGAAAAGCTGGAAAACAGCCCCACAAAGAATATGCCTTTATTACATGTTGAACATAATGTGAATCAGGACGTGCTCTGTGATTATAATTTCACACTTTGATTTACAGGCAAAGACTGCTGAGTAGAGGAAGAATGGAAGAAAGAAGATTGAGAAAAACTTTTCAAGCATAGAGGCCTGCAATTCGGCAAGCGCTGTGCTACATACATGGTGCATGGGTCATCTCAAAGAAAAAGTGATGTAGTGATGTCTGAGATGAAAAACACAATTCCCATCTAACCAGCCCTCAACAGTTTCCTGGAATGGGCCCTTTGTCTGTCAGTAAGGTCATGATGCATCTGTCTCAATTGTACCATCAGGACAGGAACAACGCAGGATTCCTACAGCACCCACCAGCCTAGGGCACTGGAAGTATTCCTAGGTAAGGAGCAAGGAATCACCACACTCCAGAGTGGGAGCCAAGATAAATACAGCCAAACTCCAAAGGGATGCTCAAGAACCGGGGTCAGGAGACATTACCCTGCGTGGAGTAGTAGAAAGGTTGACTGAGTGTTTTAAAACTGGAGAGACAGGAAGTGGGGATAAGGACTACAGACACCTCCTTTGAGAAGTATTTCTGGAAAGGAGACAGAGAAATAAGGCAATAACTGGAGAAGGATGTAGGGTCAGGAGAAGTATGAAGAATAAGCAAGTTATGACTTTTTTTTAATAACATAAAAGAATGTACAGGACACTAGAAAAACATTGGCAAGAAACACAAATGCTATGAATGCTATATTATTTTCAAAAGAACAATTCACAGTAAAAATGAAATCTGAAAATGACCCTGTGGAAACTACTTTTCACTCAAAATTCTTTTTCTTGAACTATCTTAACTAATCTCTTATATACATACATAGATTTTTTTTCAGTTTGTCACACAAGTGCAACAATATGACGGTTACATATATGTGATTTATTTAGTTCACTGATAAGTATATTTTCAAGGTGTATCCATTTAAGTATGAAAGTGTCTAGTTTACCGTTCTTTATAGCTGAGAAGTATTCCATTATATAGAAATATCACATCGTTTTTGCCTATTCCTCAGTCAAGGAGCATTTAGGTTGTTTCCAAGATCTGGCTATTATGAACTGTGCAGCTATAAACATAGGTGCACATATATCGCTGTGATATGATGTTTTTAGTTCTTTTGGGAAAATACCCAGAAGGGGAATAGCTGGGTCAAATGGGGTATAACTTTAAAAATATGGTCTCTTGCATTTTGACTGAGTAATAAAAATCAATACAAAAAAGAACCTTGGAGATCTAAATTGAAACTATTTTCCATACAAACTGAATTAGACAAGTTAGGTGACTTCTTGTCCGAGTAAAAAACTAAAGAAGAGCAGGGCTGAATTTGGAAATCAGGAGTACTTTCAGCATCACCGGGTCTCCGCTCTGTCCTCCACCATGCCATGTCCTGCTTCTTGCTCCACTGTGACTGCTACTCCTTTAGTTTAGGTTTGGTTTTTATGATGATGTTTCAAAAGAACTCAAAAAGAAAGGTATCAGATTAACTAGAAGTGACTTTTTTTTTCTTTTCACAGGAAATTTTAACTATCTTTACCAAAAAGGGACTAAGACTATGAGGGAACTGCATTAAAAATAATGAAGCAAATAAAGAAAAGCTTTTACTATTTTAATGAATTCAAAAGCTGGGAGCATTAATGGGAGGAACAATATGTTTACTGCCCTAATCCAATGTAATTATGTTTTTAAATATACTATGCTGAGGAATGTTTCTGCTACATCAAAGAAAAACACAAAACGTGTCAGTCAGATTAAAATTAAATTCGAATTTTGAATGCTTTCAGAGATCTTTTAATTTCCAACTTGAAAATACTATTTACAAGACATTAAGCTTCTTTATATGCAAAGATGGACCTTCTGCTTACAACTTAACCTAAAATTTTCCTGCATCTACCATTTAACCCATATCCAAAAAAATCTGTGATTCTATACATTTTCAACTATATCATTTTCATCTATATGTATAAGGAAGCTCATTTAACCCCTCTGCCCTTTTCCATTCATAGCTGGAAAGAAATTTAGTTTCTGACTCAATTCACTGAGGCTAATTCTACGAAAGAAATTTCCACAATAACATTTAGCATAAACATAAATTTGCTACATGAATGGTATAATCTTCTAAGTCTCAGAAGAAAACATCTTTGCTTGACAACGTGAACGTCCAAAGAAATGAATATAATCCAAAGGAAAGCATAACATATGTAATAATATTCCATCCTTTCTCAAAACATACCATTTTTCTTGACCATTAGGTTGTCACCGTTCTATCCCAATTTTGACACATCATACCTAGATACTAGTTCTCGGGTAACTGTGAAGGCAAAAATAACTTTGATAAAGCAAAACTAATTACATTTCATTCATTTTGAGGTTTTGTATTTTTCTATAGCTCACTCACACTGAACACATTACTCAACAAAAAGTCACCAATCTTAGGTTCAGCTTTTATTTCAGCAGAACACAGCAGTAGTTACAATCAAACTTTAGAGAAAAGTTCAATTCATCTTTGTAAAGGTTGGTGATTAAAACTGCTCATTCTAAATCATTTCAAAATCCTGTCTAGGCCCTTCATAAAATGATTAAACCATGTTCAATAAACCCCAAAACCTCAATAAAAATTCAGACTCAAATACATAACATCCATCTGACAAGTGTTCTATAGCCAAGTAATAGAATACAGCATAAATTTCAATATGAATCTGAGCATTATCAGAATGAGTGAATTGGTAATTATGTCTCTTGTAATTAGGTCAATCACCCAGTATTTTATTTCCTAAATTCTTTACTCATCATTTTACTGTCTGTAGTCAACTAATGCTGTCATTCTGAGATTCCAATGAAAAAAAGAAACAGTCCATCCCATTCTTGCATTCAGGTCTAGTAAGAAAATGTAATAAGGCACTTTTTATATCTATTAGTTAAAATGATTTATTAATATTGCTAATTCTGGACATACTAATATCCATCTACATAATGCACAAGAGTAGCCCATGTGGACAAACAAACCCAAAACAGACTTTTCTGCAACTATGTCCAAAAAGCGAAAACCTCTGATGTCACCAGGAGAGGCAAATTAAGAGGAAAAGGCACAGGAAGGGAGATAGCACTCAAAAACATACATTACCACAATTACATACCAGTGGTTTAGTTACTTCCTGCCCCCTGTCCCCCAAAAGATGTTTTGAACATAATGCCTCTAGTTACTGAAAAATAATGAAGAAGGCTTATGCAGAAGCTTAGACCCAGGTTTGAATGACATGCTACGGAAGTTATTATCCATTCTCCCCACTTTTCCATATGTCATTATGTCTTTCTACTTACAGGATGCATGAAGTTCCTATTAGTTCCTGAGTCTAACTTATTTTTAGAAAAAGCACAGGGTCTGAGGCTGAGTAGTATAAAATCCTGCCCCTGCTTCTTTGTGTAATGAACCAAGTAACTTTAATTTCTCTGACCTTCATCTTTTCCATCTATGAAACAGGGACAACAAACTTACCTTGAAAGACTATTGTAATAAAGAAAACATAATACTTAAAAAAGATCTAACTTCGGGTCTTACATTCAGTAAACTCAATAAATAATTATTTGTTAATCACTAGTTTTAAAAGCAGCTCTTAAAGTACAGAGTTTTCACAGGGTGCATTGTATGTGAACTCATGAGAGATGAGTACAAAGATAGATATGAGAACTCTGGTGTTACCCATTTGGCCAGGCAGGGATTTGAAAGTCTTTTCTCACTATTTTATTCATTTCTGAAAAGTCATTTCCAAAAAACATTTATATGAACATTTAACAGATTTACTGTTTTAAATGAATAAATCAATAAAATTTTAAATCTCTCAGTTTCAATTTTAACATGGTAAGAGAATAGGAAAGGAAAAGGGTAGAGCTGGAGACAGACTGGATAACGGGAACCAAACTACAGTTAGAAGGAATTAGTTCTAATGTTCCATAGACAGTAGGCGAACTAGCCAAAAGCAATTAGTTTTCTATTTCAAACTAGGAAAAAAAAGTCCAAAGATTCCCAATACATAAAAATTATAAATATTTGGGTAAATGAAAATGCTAAATAGCATGATTTGATTATTATACATTATATACATGTATTGAATTATCATACTGTTACCCAAAATATGTATGAATGTGTCAGTTAAAAACCATCCAAGACTGATAGATAAAATGCCAAAAAAATGCATGTTTGAGGTCTTCAATAATATTGAAATGCATAAAGGATCCTGAGGGAAACAAATTTTTGTGCACAGTTCATCTTTCTCTTCCCAACCTGATCCACAAGGTACCAGAAATGGCTAAATGACAAAAACCCAGCTATGCTACCCTGCTCAGGATGATCTGAAATTCATTTCTCTACAAAGATCGAGGAACAAAAATAAATATACAAATTAATGAAAATTTTTAAAACATAATTCGTTAAAACTTTTCTGCTTTTCCCAATCAAGTTGTATTTTTGAGTTATGCAGAATGTGATTTTTAAAGCTAACAAGTCGGGGGTGGGGGTGTGCTCTGTATTTGTTTTGATTTTTGCACTTCAGTAATTAAGATTTTCATTTTTTCTGATATCAATTTTTGTCATAGTTTATAACTGGGTAAAAGAACCTACAAACTCTTAAATGCTCTTTGGTTGTCTACATTTGACTGAATGATGCAATGTTTTCTTGAATCTTGCCAAGATTGCTAATGAAATCAATTTTAAAGTTGTCATGGAGTGAGTCCTTGATTGTAATGGCTGCCAAATCCCTTCATATGTAGTGTGACTTTTTAAAAATTGGCCTATGCCCTTCAGTATCGATAGGTCTTCACAAGACATTTAAGTCCTTACGCAGTGGCTGTTGTTGGGGCTTCCCTGTAACTTGCTACTGAAGAATTCTGGCAATGAGCTTCCCCTGGTGGAAGCCAAAGGCAGAAAGTTCTAATAAATTCCTCACACAACACAGTGTGCACTAGAATACAGTGCCTCCATTCCTTTGGGAGGGCTTTCCCCCTTAACGGATAATACATCTTCCTTTGCCCTACCTCCTTCCTGTCTCATTTATAAATCTTGCTCCAGCAATCATAACCTCTACTTCCTTATCTCTTTCCACTAACTACTTTCCCTCCACCCAAACCCTGCCTCAGGAGTTTTAGGTCTCAAAAAAATTCTTTAACCTCAATAAATTCTACCTGGAACACTTTATTTTTCCCTTCACAGTCAGGTTGCTAGGGGGGAAAAATTTTAGGCTTGCTCATCTCATTCCAAATTTCCAACTTTTTATATACAGTACGTGTTGTGACATCACTGAAGAATCTATGCTTGCTTTGATTTCCAACGACCTCTTCAATGCAAAGTGCAAAGGACATTAACATTTAATTCTTTTGGCTTACCCTTCTATACATGAATAATGCCTCTACATTTCCATGGATTTGCTATGCTGCAAATGTTCACAAAAAGCAAAAAATTGATATAGCTTGGTCTCCATATCTAGGCATATACAGTAATATATACTTAACCTGTATTCACTAAATGGGTCAACAGTGCTCACTTCGGCAGCACATATACTAAAATTGGAATGATACAAAGAAGATTAACATGACCCCTGCACACAAGGATGACACACAAATTTGTGAAGCATTCCGTATTTTTTACAATAAATAAATAAATAAGTAGGTCAACAGAAATAATCAGAACATGGTCATTCCAAAGCCTTCAGTGTGCTACGCACTCTGATTCTACCTCCACTAAATTAAAAGTTTAAATGACTTCTTTGGTAAATGAGATATAAAAAGTACCAAATGACCAACAAAATATAAAAACAGTTTCAACATCTCTGGCCATTAGAAAAATGCAAATTAAAACAACACCAGAAATTCCATCTTATACCAGAAAGAATGGCAATCATCAAGAAACCAGTATCTTATTGAGGATTTTTACAATGATGCTCAGGGTCTTCCTGCGGTTTTGATATCAGGTTAATGCTTGCTTCCAGGAATGACCTTGGAAGTAGTGCTTCTCTTTCAAGATCATTAAAGTCTGAGGAGTACTGGGATTAGATCTCTAAAGTTCTTATAGAATTCAACAGTGAATCCATCAGGACCTGTGTTTTCTTTGTTGGTAGTTTTTGTTTTGTTTTGTTTAACTTTTTTAATGGATTGTTTACAATTTCTATATCTTCTTGATTCAGCTTTGGGAGTCACAGAGGCTCAGTAGGTAAAATCTACACAATTATTCAGAAGCTGAAACAACTTCAAAATCTTAACCCTATAGTAGGTTTTAAAAATAAAAAGGTGAAATAAATCATATTAAATGGCTGATTAGATAATGGAGTTAAGTGACCAGAAGGGAAGATTCAGGTGTCTGGTTTGAGTAACTGATTCAATGAAGGTACCATTTATGAAAAAAAGGATCCTAAGAAATACGAAGGCAAAGAAGAAAAGTTCATATGCAGACCATGCAAAGTTACACCTTCACCTTACATGTATTTGTACTCACAGGGGTTTTCTATTTAGGTTCTGTATCAATAAATCTGAGAAGAAACACAGTCTGAAACAAAGAAAAAGAGCTACTCCAGGAACCACTGCATTGGTGCCTCCTACATCTGCAACCCCGTGGTGTCTCCTAAATCTGTTCTTATTCCTATTTCCAGCTTATGCTTGGGCCTTTTGTGTAAAGCATCCCTCAGGTGTCTGTCTGTTCACTTACAGATGACAAAACTAAGGCAGAGAGATAGTAAATAACTCACCCAAGAACAAACAGCAGGCATATGGCCCTTTCATTTCATGACCCATGTACTTCACCACAATTCTCTAACACCTGATTAAGAAACAACAGTAATTTTTTTTAATAATTTAATAATTTTATTAGTACATGTTTGCAGTACATGTTTACAATCCTTGTATGGAGCTGGTACATGTACATAACACAATTTAATTCCTTTTTTCATCCCCTTTCCCTCCTCTCCTCCTCTCCCTTTATCTCTTCATTCCTTTCCCATTTTCTAAGGTAACTGCTCTTTAAAGACAGGCTCTCAATCAGTCAGACATAATGTGTAAATCAAGGAAACATGCTTTAACCTGCTGGTTCAGAGGACCAGCTAAGTTGATAGCAACTAAGGTACATGAAACAACTAAATACTTGTATCGTTTGGTTGATTTTGCAGGTCTGGGGCTGGCAGTCTGAGCATCTCTTGGGAAGATGACAGTATGCAATGTGGCAAATATGGGGGATTCCCTTCTATCTTGTCTTTGAGGCCCAATATTGTTCTCACTGTTTTGCTTTATTCTGATTAATTTTTTTTGCTTTATTTCATATTCTATTTTTATTGGTTTTATTCTGTTTTGTTTTTGGTTTGATTTTACTATACCTGATGGAACAGTCAACTATTGTGAAGATAACAAGACACATTATAGTAGCTATTGTTTTCCTCATATCTTGCCTTGAAGTTCTGTACCAGTTCTACTATTTTGTTTTGATTGACTTTGTTCTGCTTTGTTGGATTTTACTATCTTTAAAATAAAATTAAAAAAAAAAAGGAAACATGCTTTAAGGGATATTCCCCCTCAAATTCTTTCTTTTAATCATGTTCTTTATTAGATGCAAACAGCCTACTAGGATTCCCCAATATCTATGCTGGCATCAGCTGAATCCCCTATCTCAAAGCAACAAAGTCCTCCTTGTCACAGGTATAAGCTCTATTTTTTTCTCTTTCCTATTCTACTCCAAAGTGTTATTGTGGCTCATTACACAAGAGAGTAGTATTACTATATCAATCCCTAGTGGAACTGCTTTGAGAATCTGTAAACCAGGGTATATGTTATGGAGTTTCCAAATTCTCAAATGTCACAAAACCATAAGCTTTTCATGGACTGCATTAAGGACCCAGACCTATGGTTAAGATGAAAGATGAGCTTTACAAAGAAGTATGCTGCCAGAGAGAACTGAACAGATTGAAGATTACAAGAAGCTGAGGTGCTCAGACTATTCTAGCTAATAGGCTATTCTCCACTAGTTATATACAATAGATTGAAAGGACAGTTGCAGGTGGAAACTAAGAGGTAAACAGACCTCTAAATAAGTAAAGAGTTGGAAGCACTAGCCATAGAAGCACAGGTTTCAGAATGAATTATTAAAGCCTTCCCTGGTCTGCAGTCAAGAGAATGACTGATTTCTAAGTGAAGACATCTTATCTTGAATGCTGCTGTTTTAAGGTAAAAATAGACTCATTACTCTTCCAGCTTTTTTTTTTTTTAACTCTTCTGGTGAAAAATGAAACAACTCTCTTGTTTCAGATGTGTCTGACACTAAAATTTCATTCTATCTACTACCATTCTTTGAAATTCACAGCAAGGGAAGAAGACCATCTTGGCATGTAAAATAGCATGTTTTGACATGGAGCCATTGCAATATACGAGATATACAGCATTTCTACTGGAAGAAAACACAGTTGTAGTTGAAAGTTTACCGTGTTTCAAGTTTCACTTTGAACACTTTTAAGATAAACAGGTATACAACAGCTAAGAGAGGAAGGCAGCTTTTTTCCAGAATTACCTAGTAAAGGTAGAGTAAGGTACGGGAGGTTTTTACATGTTTTTTAAATGTAAACTATTTATTGAAAAATTTTAAAAGGCAGAAGGTACTTATAATTCCTGACACATAATAAATGCACAGTTCATTAATGTGAATTATATTTACATTTATAAATATACCCATTGATATGAATTATATCTTCTCATAGAAATATACCCAAGCACAGAATATATGCAGATACATAGTCTAACACCATGAGTTCCTTTCCCCCAACAAACTCCTGACTAAATTATAAAAGTGCCTCTTCAATCTAGATAACACATTTTATAAGGATTTAAGAGATATTTATTGAGTACCTCCTTTTTAATCAGACACAGTTCACAGTGTAGTTAGAACAGTGAACAAAACATATGAGGTCTGTGTTCAGTTGAACTTATTTCTATATAGAGTGATACATATAGTACCAAGAAGTAAGTAAATAAACAAGGTAATTTCATATAATGTTAGTGATGTGGCAACAACAAAATAGAATGGTATCTCAGTAGTGTAGCAAGAAAAGCTGTGTTAGATGTGATGACCACAGAAGGCCTCTATGAAGAAAGTAACATTCAAATGAGTCCTGAATGATAAGAAACAACCAAACACCAGTGAGCTAATTTTTTAAAAAGGTATTGGCATTTGGGAAAGCAGGTGTGACAGAATTCAATTCAGCTGCTTACAAGAGAACAGCAAATAAAATGAGCTGCCTAGAGAAAGGGTTCTTTTTCTCATACTGTGGATACCGTGCACGCAGGGGCCCAAGCCCCTCCATATTCTCTCTCTCTCTCTGCCACCCGTGATGTGCTGCTTTCCCCCTTATGCTTGCCAGAGGTTTGTGCTACCCTGAGCAGTATGTCAGTGTTCTCATGAAGAACAGAGGAGGACAAAGGGCCCAGCCAGCCTACTCAGTCCCCTCAGATCAGGAAATACTAGCTTTCCCAGAAGCCCTGCCCATAGACCTGCATTTACAGCTACTCTGAACACTGTCCCATCACTACCACAAAGCTTGGCATGAGTGTTAGTTTTCTGCTTCTCCACCAAATACCTGAAATAAGTGCTTTATAAGGAAAAAAAGACTTATTTTGGCTCATGGTTTCAGTCCATGATCACCTGGCCCTATTTTAGACCACCCATCATGGCAAGAGCTTGGGGGGCAGTAAAGTCACTCGTGATGGCTGGGAGCAAAACAGAAAAAGGAAGATGAGCTCTCATGACTGACTGTTTTAAGGGTACACCCCCCACCAAAGACCTAAAGATCAGGCAAAAGGCCATACCTCTTAAAGATTCCACCACTTCTCCGTATCACCATGCTGAAGACCAGGACTTCAACATGTGGGCCCTGTGAGATATTCCAGATTCAAACTATCACAGAAACTTTCATGATTATAACTGTGTGTTACTAGGAAGGAAGCCTAAATGAAAAATGGCCTGCAATAAGCAGCAACTGCGAAAACATTCCAGGCAGGGTAATAAAAGGGCACAGTCCCTGACAAAATAACAAGCTTGACTTGCAAAACACAGGATGAGAATGGAGGAAATGAGAGAGCACAACCTGGGAATCTCGTTGGCAAAATGCAAGCACCACAGAGCATGAAGAGCTCACCAGGTCCTCCCTGTGGGAGATGGAGAAGCATTTTTTACCCATCCCCACTGTCCCACTGGTTGGGTATTACACTTACTTTACAAAATAAGAAAGCAAACCCCATAGGTCAAAAGTCTACTCTCAATTCACACAATGAGGAATGGCAGGGATGATTATGAGCCAGGGTGATCTGAGCTGATGCTTGAAACCTCTGCTTCTGTCCCGTCACATTCCTAATTCCACAGTGTGCCTGTGAGCACCGAGCCTACAGAATGCATTCCTCCTCATCTCTGTTTGTGATTATCTTTTGTAACATTCACCCACATTCACGAGAAGCTCTTCCTTATTCTAACGTATTCATTTATATGGAAGTTCTAGACAGAGACCTCCATGTGTCTCTTCAGCTACCTCACAGGTATGAGAAGAAAACCATTCGTAAAACTGAAACTAAATGTATCTCCTCCCATGACTGAGGTTTGTGGATGTGAAAATGCCTATTAGTAGGAAAATAAATAATATACTGCTCCTCTCACCCTGAGATACCTGGGGAGGGTGAGAAGACTGAGAATTTCAAAGCTCCTGCCAGGTCTCAGTGCTAAAACATTAATGAGCTTTTGAATTTCCAAAGGTGGGCTGGGAGCCTAAGGATGTTTGGTAGTTAAATTGCTTTGCATAATGAAGGAAAGGTAATTGAGTTTCCTGAGGAATCAGAGAATAAAGAAGTCTAGGAAAATGGAGAAAGGCAGAGAGCTACACAGACAGCTGTTGTCTAACTTCACATGACATCTGTCATGAGTTCTGCATTACTAGCAATGCTGGCACAAAATAACTGACACAGAATTTGTCCTGAGCTCTGCTGTAGAGGCAGGCGCAGTAGGGAGTGAGGATTCTGTAGGTGACTCCTGAGAGCAGGCAGTGGGGAAACGTTCTCAGATCACACCGAGGACAAACCATAATTTAACAGTCTTGTAAGATTAAAAGAAGACAGTGAGTCTAAAAGAACCCCTAGGGGCCTGGCAGAGCTCCTCAGGTGCTCTCCAGGGTTGGAGAGGAGGAAAGGTGGAGCTGTTTGCTTACCTTCTCACCCAGGGTTCTAGCAAACGCTTTTGGTGAACCTCATTCTCTCCCCTCACCCCTCAGTACCACCTCCCACACCCAACACCTCAAAGCAGAGTTAAATGCTAATGCAGCTGGCAAAGCACAGCTGGTGTAATTCAACTGCAAGCTGCCAAGCATGACAGGCTGCTTTCACTGCAGTTAAAAAGGTCTGCTGCCCCCAAGAGATTTCTTCTCTAGGGCCCTGTGGCTTTCAGTGTGAACTTCAAACTCATTTAATTATGTAACAAAGTGCTTCTGACTGGCCCCTGCCTATACTCCTGTGTCACTTCATGCCACTCTCAACATGTCCCCTGAGCACCAATAAGACTGAGTGACTTATAGTCTATGTGCAAAGCAGTTACAATCTCTTCCACTTTCAAACATGCCATTCCCTTCAAGTGTCTTCTCTTCCACACTACACCTGTCTTCTTGAGACAAGCTCACATGAGTCCTTCAGCAACCTATCACAGCATCATTTCCTGTGGGAAGCCCGCCCCTGCCTTCACTTCAGTTTTAGTGCCCTCAACCCCAGCATCTGTGCATACATTCATCCTGCATGCATGGTCTAGTGTAATTGCTATGACTTGGATGTTGCTTCTCTTGCAAGGTTCATGTGTTGGGGCTTGATCTTCAGTGCAAGAATGCCAGGAAGTGGAATTTTTAAGAGATGGGTGCAGTGGAAGGTCCTTTGTCACTGAAGCATTGCCCTGGGAAGCTAATAGTGGTCTCCTGGAGTGAATTCTCCAGAGAGGGAGTGGTTCACAAGCCTAAACCCAACTTCAGAGTCATTCTCTGGCTTCCTGTATGGGGATGTGATCTTTTCTTCCTCCTACACACTCCCACTACTGACCTAACCATGACACAGTACAGACAAAGAGGGCCTCATCAGAGTTTACCCAATGCCAGTGCCATGCTCTTGAACATCCAAAGGTGGGAGCTAAATAAACCTCTTTTGTTATAAAGTACCCTATCTCACATATTTCATTACAGTAACAACAATGAACTAATAATACTAATCATTAATGAGCTTCTCTTTCTTCCTCAAAAGATGTATCCAGGTCTGCAACTAAAAGGTTCAATAAATTCTTGTTAAATGTACAGCTTTAAACTGTTTCCCTAAAGACTAAAAAGACATTCAAATGCAAATATGCCCAAGTAAAGTACGTGTCAAACAGCAGAAAAAAATATATATTCCAAATCTTGCTTTTTTCTTCAACACCTAGCTCTGGCTCTTTTGGCCTCAATCCAGACCCTCATATTGCTCTTTTCTAGTTAAGCCAAGAGCAGTCTCCAAACCAAAAATATGAATATTAATTGATATGTACTAGTAGTTTTTCATCTCACAGATATGTATCCTGTTCCTTTTCTACATGAGGCAGGATGCTAAGCCCTTGTGATACAATGAGGAACAAAACCAACATTACTTCTACCCTAAGGAAGTTAAACATGAATTAATATCTAAATAATTTTAACTGTGTAAGTGTCTTGTAATGAAAATGACAGGGCATAATGAGAGTTTAATAGGAGGAACTAAACCATGAGGGTTCAAAAGATGGCAGATTTCTCTGTGTAAGTCATTATATATAAATTAGGGCAGGGTAAACTTTTGAAGTAGGAGTATCCCCAGCAACAGTACATGAATGTGTGTTATAGGATTATAAAAGTGAGATTTACAAACAGAGATAACAGCCTGTGTGCAAAGTGAAAGAGCTTAGAGGGTTTCAAGAACTGAGAAGAGAACAGGGTGGCAGAGCTGTGAGAGCTCCTGTCACAGTGAGGCTGAATGACGTTGAAGGGCACCTGGCTGGCGACACTAAATTAGACCCTTGGTGAACTGGCCAGAGGAGGACTAATGAATGAGCAACATCTGTGGCAACAGTGTTTTCAAGGTGAAAGAGTGAAGTAATTCTACACAAACAACCACCAATTACTATAGAGCCAGCACCTCCACACTGACTAACTGAAGGACAGTTCAAGTACCATCAAAGAATATTCTAGAACTAGGTTAAACTAAGGAGAATAAACACACTGGGGGAGGGAGGTTCTCTGAAAATGTAAGTCTGTCCAAACCAGGCACAGGTGACAAATGAAATTTGCCTGAGAGACAACCTAGGCTGAAGCCCCATAAAGAAGAATTTCCAAAGACTGCAACCAACTAATCTAAACCCCTTCTCCTACTCAGGGCACATTAATTCAGAACGGGGATAAATGCTGTTAGATCATTTTATATTCTTATCTACTATTTATAAGGATCTGGAAGTTCCATTTTACTTGTAAATCCAATTTTACAGCACTGAAGGGTCCGTGATACTTTGGTATCATTACAAAATACCCAATACTTCCTAACAGCTGGTGGCATCAAAAATCTGAAACTAGAGGTAAGATCTCTTAGATATTATGCTTAGCTAAGAATCACCTCAAACCTTCAAGCACAATAAAATGTGAGAGTTATTTCAGTTGCATAGACATTACTGGTATGTCATAACTTCTGTAAGAGTATGAACTGTACCATATATCTACCTAATAAAAAGTTTAGAACATGTTACTTACATTACTTGACATTTTCTTTATGTAAGGAAAAACTGTTTTCAGCTGAAATTGTGGAGTACAACCAGCTTTTAATACATATCTTAAGTGACTTGGGGCTAAGTACACAATACTTTCAGCTATATGCCTCAATTACCTATTACAGTTACCTATTGCACAGTTAATCACCCTCATCTCTATTGTTAACCTGAAGCTTGAAATATTCATATTCTCAGAATGTATCAATTATGTTTTGCAACTCTTTCATTTGAAAGGATCTTCAGAACATTGATTGGAAAGATAATGGATGCCACGTTCATAATGTTGTAAGTTATATTCATTAATGTTCTAAGTTATATTCATTAATTGGTTGTTACTAACAAACTCAAAACCGCAACTATATGTGACTATCATAATGAAAACAGGAGTTCATTCTATACAGTACTTGTAGGCTGCATGACATTTTCCAGCTTGCCTTGACTCTGTAAAAAACAAATGACCTTGAAAATAATTAACCATATGAAGTAGTAAGGTTTATATGAAGCTCACTGATATGACAATATGTTCATGTCTTTATAACACTGCTAAGCATTCAGAAAAGAGAAATTTTATTGCCTTCACCCAATTTATATACATATTTTATAGGCTTATATACATATGCACTACAAGTCATCCTAATCTTCATCTACACACATCCCTCTGAACTTTGAAATAAAGGCAATCAAGACTTACATCAGATTTTACAAGAGGCGTCAGAGTCTGATAGAACTTTTCCAGCCTATATTTAATTAAAGAGCTCTCAATAAAAACAAATTCAGATTAGATTTCAGTGCTCAATGTTTATTAATTCAGATGCTGTTTAAAAGGGAACATGTAAGCATCTTGATAAATAAATTTAGCTGCTGTCACTTCATAAAAAGAACAAGTGCAATTAAAAGAGAAAAAGGAAATAGATAAAGAGACAGGAGGAAAGCACTCATGAAACCTGGATGCAATCAGGGCCTTTGTGTCCTACTAAGTTTGCTCTGCTGGGTATAGCAAAGGACTCAAGATTAACTAATAATCACCTTCAGGATTTTACAGCAAAGGCTACTTACTGATAGAGGGACCAGGGAAAATCCAAATCTCCAAGAATGAAAGTCCAGATATTCAGAGATGTGAAGGAAAAAAAAACTTCTACTAAAAGAAATGCTAAGAGTAAGGCCCTGTTTGGAGTTGAATTCAAGTTCTGTGCTAGGAATCCCCTTCTTCCACCTTACCTTTCAGCCCCTCTCCTGCACACACAACACAGTCAACTCATCATGAAATTCACACATGCTCAAAATGCTGAGCTTACTCATCCCAAATGAACAAAGGGGTGAACTGTGATCTCAAGTGAGAGGAAAGATGTATATGAATAAGGCTACTCTCATGAAGTGAAGGAAATTCCTACAGGCCTTGACAGTTTCCTTGCCAGCAGAGCCAAGTCCTTCATGTTAAAATTTTTCTTCTTATGACAAAGAGGACAAGACGAAAAGGAGGAGAAAAGGAGGGAAACAGGTAATTAGGCAGATTTTCTATGAAAAAAAAAATATCTAACTTTCTACTAAACATAGGCAGGAGGAAAACTGGAGAGACTGTGGTGAAGAAAGAGTTCAATAGCTGTGGTTGGCAGTGATGTCTGGGCCATGTCCTTGAGGTGCACACATGGATAGGGTAAAACTGAGTCACTGAAGAAACCAGAACCAAAGAGGAACTATTTCTAGTACCATGAACTTCCTGGATGATACATCTATTCACTCGCTCATATTGAATGAGTGTGAATCACGTGCCAGGTACTGTCCTTGAATCTGACTAAAAATATCTGCTCATAAGAATTTTGTATTCTTGTGAAGGGTGACAAAAGTACTAACAAATCTGAGGGAAAGTAACCAGTCCTATAGGGAAATATCTCTCAGCCTGTTCATTCACTTAAAGACGAATGCCGTGTACCACGTTCTGGGCTGGCTACTGGGATTATACGATGGCAACTAAGATGCAGGCTAAATATGGGAGTCAGCTACAAATAAAAGGTAAATGAAGCTAAAGAAATTTATGAGGTAAGCCAAAGGGTGTATGGAAAAAATAAAGAATGGAGGGAAAGGAGCCCAGAAATACAGACACGTGGTAGGGCAAAACTAGAAGAGTAAGTGTCAGAGAAGCCCCAGCCACAAGTGCTTTAAGAAGGGAATTTTGTCTACAGGACGACACTGTTATGAATTCAAACACAAACAAGATTGAGTATCCACAGGATGGATCACATGAAGATTACTGGCATTCTCAGCTAGACAAGTTTCAACTGGGTCAAGTTCCTGAATACCAGACTGTAGTGGATATGAGATAAAACGGAAGAAAGTAAAGACTACGAACGTAGACAATTTCATTTTTAACTATGAAAGACTAATTCTAAGAGAAAGAAAGAGGTGAAGTAGACATATTTTTCCTACCCTCCTTATCTTCTTTGTAGGAGAGAAGAGACTTAGCCACATTTAAAGGCTGAAAGTGAAAATAAGGAGAACAGATACAGTAAGTGGTCTAATAAAAAAGAATGGGATCGAGAAACCAGGAGGAGACATCTCCACTGGACACTGTGAGACAGAAAGGGAAAAACACTGAGGATTTCAGAGATAACAGTGAAATAAGAAATTAGTCAAAGATGTACCTACTAGGGGCCTCAGGCCATGGAAATACCAGGCAAGACAGATTTTGTGGAGATGGGAAGAGAATCTGGGGGTGAAGGAAGATGGAAGGGAAGGAAGAGAAATAGGAAATAAAGATCAAGATGCAATATGACCCAGCACTCAGAAGGCTGAGGCAGGAAGATTGCTGCCAGTTCGAGGCCAGCCTGGGCTACAAAGTGAGTTCAAGGGCAGCCTGAACTGCATAGTGAAATCCTGTCCAAAAAAAAAAAAAAAGATGCACTGTATGCATCAATATTCCATGATGAACATATATATTATGAATTGTAAGCATATACTAATAAAAAAAACTTTAAAGCTTCAGTACAATCAAGGAGGCCGCCAAAAATTGATCACAGGTTTTTTCAGATTAGGTTATATTACCTTAGCTGACAACTGGCAAAAGTGAGTAGGTGCAAGGGAGGGCAGAATATGGCTTATATATGATTATTAAATTTATTTTCAAAGGAACATATAAAATTTACACAGCTAAACAGTAAGTATTTTGGATGGCTGGAGATATAGATCAGTGATAAGTGCCTGCTTGCCTAACATGAGTCAGGTCCTGGGGTGGATTCCCAGCAGAGCAAACACGCATGCGCACACACACACAACACTTGGATAACACGATGACTCATATTTTTTAAAACTAATATGCTTTCATTAATCACTCCAAGTCCAGCAGTAAAAATCTGGAAATGCAGATACAGTATTTCTGAATCAGCAACCTTGGCAACCCAAGAGAGCTGTGTAAGTGTACCTACACATGCACATCTGAACGGAAGAGGCAAGGAATTCAAGACGTTGAGACTTATCTTCTGTGACATGAACTCCAGCTAACTAATTCTAGTAAATTGCTTCATTTCACTGTGTCCTATGTTTTCCTCTTGTAAAAACAATCATTACCTGCTTTCTTGGAAATCCTCTAGGATACTGTGGAGTTGAATGCACTATACATTTAAAATTTCTTTCTGGGTAAAATGGGAAAGGAAAAAAAAAAAAACCTTAAGAACATGAAAGGCTTTTACTGAACTTGAGAATTTTCCTGGGCCAGGCTGCACAAGGTCACTGAGGGGGGTGGGGGGTGCATATTTGTATAGCGCTCTTTCAGAAGCATTTATCTCACCTGAATCATTCATTCCAGTATGCATGACTGAAGTTCACCCTAATTAGAGGGAGAAAAACGTCATGCTGCCTAAACATGCTGGTAACTCCCTTCTGACTACGCACTGTGTGAAAAGGTGTTTTATCCTTTGGCTTACCCAAAACATAAGCACTCCATTTACTGAGTATCTGTTCAATCAACAGAGCTTTCACATTTCATCTGTACCCTGTTAATTCTTGGAGGCAGTTAGTTCCTACAGTCTGGAAATCATGTGGATCGTGGTTCACTGTACATCTTGAGTACTAAAATAATCTTTGCAGATGTTTGTGTTTGCTTAACTTGCTATTTGTCAAATAAGATGTGAGCATTCGCTTCACAAAACCTGACACTGAGGGACAAGTCGACACAAGGATACTTTTTTTGTCATTTAATTTTCTTTGCAGTTGAGGTGAAATTCACATAACATAAAATTAACAATTTTTTAGCCAGGTATGGTGGCACACACCTGTAATCTCAGCACTCAGGAAGCTGAGGCAGGAGGATCATTGAAAGTTCGAGAGCCAGCCTGAGCTACATAGGGAGACCCTGTCTCAAAAAAACCAAAAAAAAAAAAAAAAAAAAAAGAAAAATTACAATTTTAAAATCAACAATTCAAATACCACTCAGTGCATTTATAATGTTGTACAACCTACCTAGCACCAAAACATTTTTATCACTCCAGAAGGAAACTCTGTACCCATTAAACAGTTGCTCTCCATTCCCCTTTCCCACAACTCCAGCAATCACCAAACTGCACTCTAGTTTGAATATATTTTACAAATAGAATGATGCAATGCATGGTCATGTATATCTGGCTCTTTTTTTTAGACAGGGTCTTGCTATGTAGTTTAGGCTGGCCTGGACCCACCATGTTTCCCAGGCTGTCCTCAAACTCATGATGATCCTCCTGCCTCAGCCTCCTGAGTGCTGGAATTGCAGGCATGTGTCACCACATTTAGCTCTGGCTTTATTCACTTAGTATAATGTACTCAAGTTCCATGTTATAGCATGTATCAGTTTTTCATTCTTTTTATGAGTGAAATGTATTGTTTGGATAAGTCACAATTCAATTATTCTTCCACTACTGAACAGTTGGACTGTTTTTACCTTTTGACCATTGTAAATAATGTTAGTATGAATCTATGCATACATGTATTTAAATACCAATTTTCAGTTCTTTTGGATAGATACTTGATTGTGGAATTCCTGGGTAATAGGATAATTCTATAGTTAAGCTTTTGAGGTACTGCTTCCTGCAGTGGCCACACTATTCTACACTCCCATCAGCAAAGTAAAAGATTTGAATTTCTCTGCATTCTTGACAACACTTATATTCTATTTTCCAAGATAAAGTCATTCTGGTGAGTGTGAGGTGGCACCTCACTGCTTTATTAACTTGCATTTCCCTGATGGCTAATGATGTGGACCATTGTCCCATACACCTGGTGGCAATCTGTGTATCTTCTTTGGAGAAATGTGTATTCAAGGTCTTTACCCCTTTTTTTAAATTATTGTTTGTCCATTAGTCATTTGTAAGCAAGACATTCCAATACTCCTCTCAAAACACACTCCTTTAAGAAGATAAGATGCAAAATGATGTTAACAGTATCGTGCTTGGGAAGCTGTACTGTGAAGCTGGATATCTTAGTTGATAGGATTGCCTGACAAAGCCACCTCTCTGAGCCATAAGATCTTAATCTGTTAAATGAAAATTATTTACAGTAAAATCATATGAATGTGTGGTTAAGTGTTAAATAAATAAGTTAAATAATAATAAATAATAACTAAACAATATCTGACATGCAGTAAAAATTATGTTTTAAAAATCAGTAAACGTATGTGGGGGTAGCACCCTCAAAATTGCATGTGCATTCCCACAAAGATGAGGGAAACAAATGCATGAACTCTGCCAGATTCAGCCACGGATGAGTCAGAATACCAGAGGGGAAGTTATAGCAATTTGATTCCCTGGTAAGACTGAAATGTTCTCGAAATGAGAAGCACTACACAAAAAATTGCTATTTTATACCTTTTTATCATGAATGCAAAAGAATTCTTAAATTTTTTGCAATGAAGACAGAATGCACATCTGCAAAGAACATTTGGCGGTACAGACACTAAACACTGACCAAACTGTCTGACTCATCAGACATTTCTCAGAATGAAAAGAGATGGAGCGAGGGTACAGTCTATTGTATTTTGTAATGTGATTTCTTTGGAATGCCTATTTTTCACTGCAAAGGAAAATAAGCCAAAGTACATTGCTGAGAAATATCAACACTCATCCCATTCTGTACACAGAAAAAAAAAATCACTGTATCCAGAGGAATCATGTTAAGCAGACTACCTATTCAGGTCTAAAAGTCATGTGTTTCATTCTGTCAAACCTATCTTGTTGCAATTATGCTTTGCATCATTTTTAGAAAGGAGGCCCCGTTATACATATGATACCAACCAAGGTCAACTGTAAAAGGTTCAGTGTCCAAAGCTACTGTACACTTGACAGGTGAGGACCTTTTCCAGAGTAAGGACCAATAGTCTATGATACCCTAATCCGGTTATACTTTCTATTAGTAATATATGATTAAATACTTGTAATTCTTTCTGTCATTCTAATAAGAAATGAAGTCCTCTCTTCACTTGAATCCTTTGGGAACCTATAGTTTCTAAATGCTTATGTGTTCTTCCCTCAAATTCCTTCCGCCCACAAAACTGAAACCCTGACAGCTGGATAGCACTGCATGAGCCGTGTAAAGGTCAGGTACCAAGGAACTAGAGTCCTGGGTAAATCCATGGTTATTTTCAAAACTGGAATGAATGAACAAGATGGAAGAGGTGGTCAGATACTGGTAAATCAGAAGAAAAAATGCCAGAGTTAATTACCAAGTAGAGAAAAGAAAATTAATAAAAATCAGTTACAGAGCAAAGGACTTCCTTTCCCTGAAAAACCTCTAATAATGTGTGTGAAATTGGCAAGGTTAATAGTGGACCAATTCAAATACAACTAACGTTCCTAAAGCAGCAGTTACATAGAAAAAAGTCCTGACTCGCCACCAAATCTTTCTTGTTTGCACCACAGCGCAACTGAAGGAGCACAGCGAAGAAGCAGAGTAACAATGCACAGCACGAGGTGTCTGAGCTTTGAGTGTCACAAGAAACTTTAGACCTAAAATGAATTTTAATCTCATTTTCATAAATTATACAAACTTTGATTATTTAGCTAGGTAACTACAAGTTGTTGTAGTTCGATTCCAAGTATTCTGAGTGAATAATTTTTGTTTTCTGATCATTATAGAAAATACAGAAATATAAAAAGGTATAAAGGAGAAAAAATGGAATCTGATAAGCTACATTTTATTAAATTAGTACATGTTAATATTACATAAAGGTGCAGTTTGTTTGCGGAAATTGGTACATGCAGATAAACTACAATTTTATTAAAAAAGAATATTTTGATACATTTTCAATTGTCAAAGACAAGAATTAAACATATACTTTGCATTATTCCTAAAATTAAAATTTTAGCACAATAATTTCCCACAACTCCCCAGAAATATGTCTAATCAAAAATATCAGGTTGTTATGTATTATATATATTCAGCTAACATTGTGCCATGATTATTCCCCATATTATTAAGTATGCCTAATGATTACATGTGACTTATCTGCAATTATTTATAATATATTTTACTGCATCCACATTACTGATATTTTTGCTATTAAAAAGTTCAATTACAAGGGCCAGGGATATAGCTCAGTGGCATAAGCGCCTGCCTCGCCAGCACGAGGTCATAAGTTCGATCCCCAGTACCAAAAAAAAAAAAAAAAGTACAATTACTTGTTTCACCAAGCAAGTGAATTATGAATTATTAATTTTGAAACTCTTGATAAATATTTCTAAATTTTATGTCCTGAAATATAAATCAATTTCTACAAAACAGTAGTAAATATGAATACCTGTCTTAATAAATCCTTGCTAACATTTGCGCATTTCTTATTTTTTCCTAAACAACATCTCACTATTTGCCTTTTCTAATAGTGAAATTGAATCCTTTTTTGTGTATTTATAGGAACACTATGATATTTTTCTTATAAATTTTCTATGAAATATATTATGTTCTATCTTGTCTATTCAATCTTCTAAATGAATGTTCATTACCCGAAAAATGCTTCCAAATTATAATTTTGAAATTAATAGTAGTACATCCATTATAGGTCTAAAAGGGCACAAAGCACAAAATAGTTTCAACAATTATTAGCTATTAATTATATCTGCATTTTTCCATCATTTTTTCACCTGGTGATCACCTTATCAATCAAAACGGGGTTTTTTTCTAATCATCAGTTGATGATTCCTGTTACTTTTAGAATTAGAAATGTCTAAAATATTATACTTTCTAAGGTCATACAAATATTATATGCATTAGTGAAAGGGTAGGTTATGTAATACAAATAGGTTTAAACCTCATGAAATTATACATGTAAATTATACATTCTACTGCTTGTAAATATCTCTATATTTTTATTACTCTTGGTGGCTTGTTTTCTTTTGTTTCATTTTGTTTTTCTGAGACAGGGACTTGCTATGTAATCCAGGGTGGCCTTAAACTCACAGCAATCTGTATGTCTCAGCCTCGTGGGTGCTGGGATTACAGGTATGTGCGACAACAACCAGCTTTGCCAGGGGAGGGAGTCTAAATTTTTAAGAGAGAGTGTTGCAGGAAAAATATAAGTATGGGGCAAGGAGTACCTTCATGCTATCCCTACAAAAGGGATATTGGTGAAATCATATAACCATTACTTTTATTAATAAAACATTTAGGTATTTACTTTGGAAAACATTAATATTACAAAATGTTACATACTAATTATATAATTACATAATTTTGTAAAAGTTAATGATAACACATTTATCAAAGGTTATAACAAATTTAGTATTTTCCAAAAGACATCAAGTAATACAGTAAATATTACTGAGAGCTTACTGTTAAGTAAAATAACTCCTTTGTTCTTTGAGATTTTAGACAATAATTATCCACTTATTAAAGAAAAAAAGGGTTTTCTTCCTACAAATAAACCTTACAGTATAGAAATACTCTAAACTTTAAAATTGCTTCACCACTTGAAGGTTAGGGGTAAAACACTAAATATTCATATCTGACTACTTCAGTTTAAACCACGCTTTCCCTTCACAAGTCTGGACACACGTAATAAACCAGGAAGGCAGGCCAGGGCTTTCACAGGGTGTGCTGCCCTCCGCGTGTGGAAATACAGTCTCCTCCAGTCCCTTACAATTTTACTGAACAACATCGCTAGGCAAAATTTCAAACATTTATTGGCGATGCTCCAGGAAAACACAGGCACTCTGTAGGCATGTGTGATTGTCAAGTGGGAGAATATGTCAGTCACTTAATTACCAACCATTCATTCAGGAAAGCTTTAAACTGAATTGTAAATGAAACCTGTGTAAATTTGCTGTGAATTTCAAATGTATTATACATACACTACACAGAACAAAAACTTTTTTCAAAATACATAATTTATTCAAAGGATTCTCTCCTCTTCAATGCACTTTCCATAAAAAGCAATTTGTACCAACCCAAGTCACCACATCTCCCACAGTCCTTTTAGAATATTTATTTATTCAAATGCAGCAAGATAATGGGAGCCAAGGCCTCCAGTCTGAGCTAATGTTACACAAAATCACTAAGGAGATTATTTTGTGTCTCACTCCGGTTCCTTTCTTTTCTTGTCCCTCACTCCTCTAGGCTTCAACCCAACCTCCTCACCAGTAACTACCACATAATTATTATTTCTCACATGATGCTGTTTCAGAAACAAACTAGGGAGTCCCAAAACAGGACAATCAACAGCATTAGCTTCCCTCAACTGCACTGACGAGTACCTGTGGATAAAGGCCATTCCTACTTCCTGCTGCTGCTGTCGGCCTCGAAAGAGAGGACCAAAATTTTGAGTCATATTTAGCTCTTTCAAAGACCTTAGCAGAAAGAAAAAGACATGAAAATATGAAATATCACTTCTAACTGTAACAAGAAGTACTATTTTGGGAGTCAGGCATGGTGGCACACGCCTTTAATCCCAGCACTCGAGATGTTGAGGTAGGAGGAACATTCTGAGTTCGAGGCCGGCTTGGGCTACAATGCGAGTGCAAGGCCGGCCTGAGCTACACAGTGTGACCCTGCCTCAAAAAGCTAGGGCCGGGAGTTTCGCTCAGTGGTTTATGTGCCTGTCTGGCAGGCGTGAGGTTGTGAATTAGATCCCTGGTGGCACAAAAAAAAAAAGTACTATTTTGTTCTTTGAAACATCAGACATGACATACATAGTCTGACCATCAGCAACAACAACAACAAGAGAAAAACATTTTCAAAGCAACTGGAATAACACTTTTATTGGCCTTCTGTCAGTGACGCAGGTAAATGCTGGCCTTTTGCTTTAATTAGTCAGGTTTATTGTTCGAGGTAAAAAGCATGTTCATAAATCATAAACCAGAATATGCAAATCCCCCAACTACATACTTCAATTAAAGCTGGTGAAAAGCAGTAGTAAAGGAGGAGAAATTCTAAAATTGTTTCTATCGGGTCTGCTATTTGAACATTGTAAGAACCATTATGAGGAATATTTGGCTGAAGAATCTATATATGCTTATATCCACAACTTAGTTAAATCTTTTTGAAACACCAGAGACACCTTTTCATGATATTAAGCAGTAAGATAATATAGATCTTCATATACTCTGAGAATGTGTTTTCTTACATTTATAAAAAAAAGGTGTAAGAGTATATTAGAGGCAATTTACAACTATACTGCTTTTTTTTTTTTTGTACCGGGGATTGAACTTACAGCCTCGAGCCTGCCAGGCAGGCACTTAGGCCAACTGAGCTAAATCCCCAGCTCGCTTCTTTTTTTTTTTTTAAATTAGATCCTATCATTTACAATCCAAAAGTAATTTAAGTGTCTGTAAATTTAAAAGAACAAGAATAGAAATCATAATAATTCATTATTATCAAAGCCAGAGTTGTACCCAGAATTACCTTGTCAATTATCTGAATAAATTTTAGCGATAACAGTAGTCTAGTGAATAAATAAATGCAGTTCGTAATCCTAACTGTGGCAGGCTCAATGTTTTCAAACCTTGCTGAGTTTTGACTGCCCAAACACTGCTCACTAACTATGGACACAGGTAGCTTCAATTATCTATCTACATTGCTATATATTTTTATTCGTTCTGTCCAAGCTTTATAATTTAAAAGGCATTCCTCTTATACTGCTTGACTTTATCAACTCAGTACTGTCATTTAAAATTGCTACATACTGCCAGGCATAGCAGTGCACCCCTGCTCAGGAGATTGAGACAAGAGCACAAGTTTGAGGCCAATCTAGGCACCTTAGCAAGATCCTATCTCAATGCAAAAACAACATTGGAAAAGGGTAGTGGTGAAGTTCAGCGTGAAGGTCCTGGGTTCAATCCCTATTATCACAAAAGAATTACTAAATAACTTTGATATTAAACTAGAAAATAAAGTAACTAAGAAAAGTGTATTCACTCTATAGAAGAGCTCAAAAGCATAAAAATATAATCAAGAGAGTACACAGGAAAAAGCACTATGGAGAATAAACATTTTCATAGTAGAAGACCAGAAGTAATTATGTTTAATGGGCAAGGAATAATAATGGAATTGTTGAAAGACAGGATCTGAAAAGGCTATGAAGGGTTTGGCTTTCCAAGTAAAGCTGAGTCCATAAACTGCCCTATGACCAGACCACTGTTCTGTCTACTTGAAACACAGAAGAAAAACATGTAGACTCATGTGCAAAGAATAGATGATGATTAAGTGTAAGTACAAAGAAAAGTTGCTACTTTCAAGGATGTAGGTAAAAATAAGACAATTCTAAACATCTCTGCAATGGCATCAATCTTACTCGTACAGATCTTCTAAACACTCAGCCTAATAACTTTCCCAGACCAACATTATTCATACTATACTTCAGGAAGAGGTAAGTTCTTGCTTTCTCCTTTCAAAGGGATGCTGTCTCCACTTAGTGATGTTTATAAAAATGGCAGCAATTTCCTATTTGAATGTTAATTATTGTTATGACACACAAGATAATTTAACTTGCTTCAGTAATTTATTCTTCCTTGTAATTAGATGTAGTAATTGGAAAATCTTCCAGAGTGTAACAACAGCTCTAAAGGTGAAATGGCAGGGGGAGGTAACTTTCCCATACATCTCAACTATAATCTGGAACTGGGTGTTCAGTTGGCAGTCATTTGAACAAACCATGCCAGGGATCAGAGATAGTTCTTCCGAAATCAAGTAGCTGGGTCCCATAACCTTCAAGAGTAGGATGATTCGAGAGAAAGGCAAAACCAAAGCAAATGTTTAAAGCTACCCTAAAAGGAATGTTAAAGACTGAACCTTGTTATCCAGGTACAATGCTACACACAGTTCAGAGACTCATTAGTAGTACAACTCAAAATACCAGACAGGGGTGATGGACTCTGCTTGAGCTGCTTTGTAGAAGTATTTTCATACTAAACACACCACATAAGATCAGTAAATATTTACTGAAATAAACAAATGAATGATTGCATGGATCAATGGATAGATGCACACGTGACTTCAAAATAACAGCCACTAAGTGGTCAAAATATTGGACATACCAGGTATTTGGCTAAGTACTTCTCTTCCCTCTCCCCTGACTTTTCACTGTACTTACAGCCTTATTACACACCTTCACCTGAAATTCTGTGTAAGAAATATTCTGACAGACTATCTTAAATATATTCACATGTAAAGAGAATTCTCTTATGTACTTATTCTTCTTGCCTCAATAACAATGTCCATTCTTTCTCCATTTATACCCTGTTTTACTGCCTTCCTATATTATTTTCTTTTCATTTTTTCTTTTTTTGGGGGGTGGGGGGTGGGTGCGCACCGGAGATCGAACTCACAACCTCATGCCTGCCAGGCAGGCGCTTAAGCACTGAGCCAAACTCCCAGCCCTAGCTTTTTTGAGGCAGGGTCCCACTATGTAGCTCAGACCGGCCTCGTGCTCACGTTGTAGCCCAAGCTGGGCTCAAACTCACAACGCTCCTCCTACCTCAGCCTCCCAAGTGCTGGGATTAAAGGCGTGCACCACCACGCCCGGCTTTTCCTAAATTATTTTCAAGCAAATATCATATGTTACATCATTTTATCTACAAATATTTCAAAATTTATAAGGTTATTGCTCAAACTTGAATGTTTGCATTCTTTAAATATATTAACAATTTTACATATACACATTATACATCAATTACTTTACCAGGATCTATATCTACATCTTCTTTTTTTTTTTTTTTTTTTTTTTTTTTTTTTTTTTTTTTTTTTTTTTTTTTTTTTTTTTTTTTTTTTTTTTTTTTTTTTTTTTTTTTTTTTTGCAGTGCTGGGAATAGAACCCAGGGCCCTGTGCATGTTAAGCAAGAGCTCTACCACTGAGACGCATCCCCAGTCCTTTTTATTCTGAGTCAGGTCTCACAAAGTTGCCCAAGTTGGCCATAAGCTTGTGATTTTCCTGCCTCAGCCTCTCAAGGAGCTAAGATTACATGTGTGTGCCACTACACCTCAACACATTATAATTTTTTAATTTATTTGTATAAACTGGTATGAGGAAAGGACCAAACAATAGAATCAATTGATACATCTCTTAAATCCTTTTGGTTTATAGATTTTCCCCTCCATCTCTTTTTCCTTTTCCTATGTGGCATTTTTGTTATAGTTAATAAAGTCATGTCATTTGTTTTGGAGTGTTGCTCAGTCTAGATTTGTTTTTAAGTTGTATCTCAATGAATTCCTCAGAAAGCTAAAAATAGAAGTTACATTTGACCCAGCTATACATCTCCAAATTATCTTCCTGGAAGAGCTAAATACATCATAGTACAGTGATGCATGCATACTCATGTTTATAGCCACACAACTTGTAATAGCTCAGTTCTGGAAGGGCCTACATGCCCATCAACAAAAGAATGAATAAAGAAAATGTGGAATATATATACCATGGAGTACTATTCAGCTATAAAGAAAGTCATTTGTAGAAAAATGGATGCATTTTGAGACATAATTCTAAGCAAAATAAACTAAACTAAATATTGAATGGCTTCTCTCATATGAGGAACACAAAATAAATAATTTAAACAGCAAAACAAAAGACAGATAACAGAAACAGAGAGGTAGACTGTGTAGAAAGGGAAGAGGCAAGAGAATGGGAAGTAACAATGATGAAATGCAATATATATATATAAGTACCAATTCCCAAAGGTCATTGCTCTGTGTGTGTGTGTGTGTGTGTGTGTGTGTGTGTGTGTGTATTATATTACCATGAGTAGTTTAAGTCACAAGGCTCCCCTGTCCTCTGTACTTTCTGTCAACTGATAGAGAAAGGGCCCAGGTCTGGTTACAGTTTCAAATGTTGGCAAGAATACATCATAAGCTGTATACTTCATCAGGAGATATATAATCTCCAGTTATCTCTTTATGATTTGCACAACCTCTGCTGCTCACCACTTGTATCCATTACCTTAGCAGAGATACCAAAATTATTAATTTGATCTTTTGAATCCTGATTTGTTAGTTGGATTAGATCTATAAAGAGAGTCTCATCACTTACTGGGCAATCTCATTTATAATTTGTAAAGGGAAGCAAGGTAAATATTTGATTCATTCTTTTTATTTGACAGTTTTCAAAACAAAGAGTTCACGCCTTAATATTATCCAAAATATTAGCTGATAAAGGTTTAATTTGAACTGTGAAAATTCCTTGAGGGGAACATTTCCTGTATTCATCTCAGAAATTCCTAAGTAACCATTATCTAAAGAATCTAGATATGCTGTAGGGTTGGGCAAGTACAGATGTACTGCATCTTAGAACTACTTCATCTTTCTTATTTGGGCCTGTTCAGCAAGCAGATCTGTTTACTAAATTTGAACACCCCAACCAAGGAAGTTTCAATAAACAAAAAATTCCAAGTCTTTAGGAAGATTAAAACTACTTGCTATATTTTACACCTTCTAAGTCATGAAGATTTAACTTTGGGAGTTGATGCAGATGTCTGCTGCCTGACTTTAGAACCTAGGACAGCAAAGTAACAAGTAGAGACCACTGTGCCTTGTTTCTAACAAGCAATTCCTCCCTCTACACACACTCCCCAGAACTCACATAAACAAGGCGGCAAATGTAAGGGCCATACCGAAGTGTTGGGCTTTAAAAGCAATGGAATACCACACGAGAAACATATTCTACTATGGTTACTATGATATATATATATATATATATATATATATATATATATATATATCATATGGTTTCTATTTTTGCTTCTTGGAGATAAAGTGATTGCTTAAGCTAAGAAAATACTATCATCCATCTCTCCACACATACTTTCATCCTTGGGAAGTGGTAGGAACCATGACCCTACGTGGCACGCACACAAATGCTCCCGTGAACAGAACAGAGCTAGTTCCTAGTAGTTTCATCCCATTGACAGTGCCTTGAGAGAGCAAGGCAGCTCAATGTCTCACCTAGAATACACTAAAAAATTTAAATACAAATTATTGCAAAGAAGAGGAAAGTTTTTCCTCCATTCTCCCTGTATCCCATCTTCACACAGATGCCCTAACCTCCCCTGAAGTGGCAAGGAGAGGTGTTCTTGAAATTATATTCAGCTGTGATGCAAGAAATCTGTTCACTTACAAACTTAATTCAAAGCATTTCAGGTTATCAACTGACATCTTTTCCAGGTTCCAAACCAAAGACTGCTTCCTAATCATGATACCTTTCACATCCTATTTGCACATAGAGGACTCAGGAAATTCAAAGAAAATACTATGAATTACATTGCTTCAAAACTTACTCTTTGATCAACCAAAGACTGCCTCCACATACTACCAGGCAAATTCAGAAATCTGTTTCCAGAGATATGCCAATTTTCCTAACTGGTACAGTTTTATTTATAAAGAAATTTGAGATCCTAAATTATGAAACAGACACATAGTCTAGGGGTCTGGTTCAGGGAACCTTTTCTAAACTGAAGTGGTTAGAGGACATCTATCTCTAAGTTACAGCCTTATTTCTGAGACCTCTGTGCTAAGCTCCCGTGAGCTAAATAACATACCATCCGGATACATCCAACTTAAAGCCAAGTAGAAAGTGTTGAAAAACTGGTTTCTAACACAGCTTACTGATTTCCTGAATACACTTCTTCACCAAATTGTGCCTTTATTTCTCTATAGAGACAATCATCTTTGCTTATTCATAAGAACATTTTAAATAACAAAAGGAATTTTCTAAGATCTTTAAAGAAAGACCACTATTTTAATCTGGCTATGAAGGTAAAAGAAAAACTGTAATAAACTGTCTCAAATCCTTTTCAATTATTCAAATTTGAGTGCGGGGGACTCGATCTCAACTTCAAAGACTAAAAAGTAATTGTTACTGGGCCAGGTGTTTAGCTCAGTGGCACAAGCACCTCCCTTTGCAGGTGCAAGGTCGTGAGTTCGATCTCTGGTACCAAAAAAAACCCCAAAACACAACAAAACAAAACAAAACAAAGTAACTGTTACTGGAGGCAACAACATTGTCTTTCTTACCAATTCTTCCCTAAAACAAAACCCTCCTTACCATCTCCCCTCTGCCTTCTTTCCCCCCACTACAGACTTCACCCCACTTAACCTTCCCAGCCCTTGACTCCTCTATCATTTTTTTCCTCCCTATTTTATTTACTCCTCCCTCCAAGTACAACCTCACTCCCACTGTCACCCACAGGACCGACTGAAAGGGACAGAAGAATTCTTCTAATCAAGCTCCCACCAAGGAGAAATGGAAAACTGAGGGCTGACATGATGAGCTATCAGGCTGGGTGTCAGGTAGTCAGGTATTCGCAAAGCTGGGTTCTCACCTGGACATCTGACTCCCGTGACAGTGCTCTTCCCACTGCCTTCCACGTGAGACTCTTCTTCAGTCCTCGATGACTGCAACCCCCCTTCATATTCTTTTGTGTGGAAGTCCTAATTCCCAGCATGGCTATATTTGAAGACTGGGCTTTTGAGGAAGTACAGCAATTAAGGTTAAATGAGATAAAGGTTGGAGCTGATCCAATAGGATTAGGGTCCCTTCAAGAAGAAACATCATTTCTCTCACTTGCTCCCTTCTCCAGGTGGAGAAGGATGAGGAAAGGCCGTGTGGTGCTGAGCTAGGAGTTGCTCAAAGCAAAATAGGAAGAGAACCCTCACTAAAAGCCTAATAACCAGAACTTCGATTTTGGGATTCTGCCTCTAGAACTGAGAGAAAACAAATGTCTATGCTTACATGTGCCCAGCCTGTGGTGTCACAGCAGCCCGCTATTGAGACATGCCTACTCTGTATAGAAGTTTAACACTGACCACCCAAGCAGGAGTAAGAGTTTCAGTTTGTTTCTCACATTTTCAAACGCAAGGCTTTGTAAGGCTTGGTGTTTTTTAGATATTTTTCAGAACAAAATAATGGTTTTAAAACAAACAAGAATCCACTTACTGCAGTAACAGGCATTACTTTCTATAAGTACTGATGGTGTCATGAGGAAACATATCATTTCTACTTGCAAACAATTTTTTTCTCCATATCTAAAATGTTACCAATAGAATGCTCATCCTTTCTCAGCTCACTACTGAAAACTGTCAAAAGAAATTAAAATATAAACTTCTTTACGAGAAATAAAATATTTTCTATAATTTATATATGTAGATATGCTAAAACCACCACAAATACCTTCTATTTTGATTTTTATACCAGTTACTTAAGTTCCTTGATTCTATGCCAGCTTATCTAGACAATGTCTTTGGGTTTAGAGAACAATGAGTCAGAAAATCACAAAATTGTAGAATTACAGGCTACCAAGGTAAATCTCGCTGTTTTTTAAAATGAGGAAACCACAGCTCAGTAATTAGAATTGTTTTAAAGTAATTTAAACAAATCACTGAATCCCTACAATTATGCTCTTTTACTGTATTAAGAAACAATTTTTTTAAACCACAACTCTCAAAAAACAAATGCATGTAAAGGGTTTTATTTAACTCATTAATCAGGGGAAACAATAACGTGGTAAAATGGGTTCACAATACAATTCAAAGAGGAAACAAATACACGAGTATCAATAATGCCAGTATCATAAAAAAAATTCGCAAAAATCCTTGAGCACAGGACAATCATCTATCATATTCCCCAAACACAATTAGCCTTTTTATGGACAAAAATCAGTTACTTCACTCTTTTCTATAACATACTGATTCATAAAACAGCACAAAGACAATGAAATGTAGAGACAATCTGGTGGGTTGAGCACAGTTCTTGTTTAGTTGGTAACTTTCTGAAAGGTCTCAGAAAAAGATCCAAGTTCATTTCACATCAATACAAAAATTCTCAGACAATGAAAACCCTACAAATGTTGGTCTGATACTGTCAACATTTACAATGTTCTTCTTCAGCAAATGAGCCCTCTTAGTACTCAGGATAATGCCACAAAGCAATAGATTCAGAAGATAATTCCTGACCCAAGTAAAGATAAAGATGTTTAACTTCAGGTCTTCTAAGTCCTACACTCTCTCTATAAGATCGGTGGTTGATTTACCTTATAAATTTCTAGGCCATCTGACATATTGCTGAAATGGAACATACACACACACCCCTTCACACTATAAGCTTTGAAACTTTTAAATGTCTTAATTAAAATGTATATAAACAGCAAGAGATACTCTTTTTTTATAAAGATGTAACATAACTGATGTGGCCCACATTTGTCACATTCACTGTGGTAAAGACAGACATGGCAAAAATTATCTCATATACCACTTGGAGCTAAGATGCAAACCTACAATTTGTTTCAGTATTTCCAAGAGTTAATAATAAATATCAATTTTCTCATTACTGTGAAAAGCTAATAAATGATCAGTATATTTTCTCCCTACATATGAAGCCAAATTATAATCAGAATATTGTTTTGTTTTTAATCACAATGAGTGCAATGACTTTAATACATAAAACACTGATTGCATCAGGATATTCGTTCATTGAACATGTCTTAGCTTAGGGCTAGAAATACAAAGGGAACATCGGCTATTGCATTCCCGACCTTGTGGAGTTTATTATCTCTGGGCTATATTCCATAAAGTGAGTTTCCTTGTCACAAGATCTGTGTAGTATTGGCCTACTTTCAGCATCTACGGGTCTCAAAAATAAGAAGACCCTGTATGAAGAAGACAAAAAAAAAAAGTAATAACTTTTTTTTAAAGTGTAACAGTTTACTAACATTTATCTTACCAGTTACATTACAGGTCTTCTATTCTGGGATTCTTTACAGGGCCTACAGCCCTGTTACTCAGTCACTGTGATTTTCTAAAAGCAAAATTATCTTGAATCTCTTGAGGAAAAAGACATCTCACTGCTGTGCTTTCACCTCCACTCCAGCACAGAGACATTTTCTTATACAGTATACACTATTTAATTCAACTCTCACAAATACATGGAGAGATATTAGCTAACTTTCTTTTTTGTTGTTTTGTTTTTGTCTTTTTGAGACAGGGTTTCACTATGCAGTTCAAGCTGGCCTTCAGCACACTTCGTAGCCCAGGCTGGTCTCAAACTTGCTAGGATCCTCATGCCTCAGCCTCCCAAGTACTGGGATTAAACAGCTAACCTTTTAATATGAAAGGAATCTAAGGAAAGAAATGAATGCTTTTTCTCACGACCACTTAGCTAGTAAGGAAAAATTCCAGGAGCTGAAAACAGTTACATCATCTTGGCGTAATGGCTGACCACCTGAACTAATAAGTTTGCCTGAGGCACACAGTTATCATTAATAATATTCATTAATACCTGGTTCCAAATCTCAATACTGTTACATTTGTTGTTAAAATACATACTCATGTAATGAGACACATAGGAAAAAGTGAAAAAGATGAAGATGTTTTGAAGAAGCAGGACAGCATAAGGAAGTAATATTACATGGATATTCTCTGGAATATATTTCAACTACTTTGTTACAAATGGGTTATCTTAGCCACTAAAAAGGACTGCTTTTTACCAAAACCTTCCAGACATGTCAAAGGGCAAAGTTGGTAAAGATAAACTCTGCAGTTTATTGGTGTATGTGTCAGGGTAGCATGCTGTAGTCTAAAGACAAATTGAAGCTCTATCGCGTGCTATGCTTAAAGCCGAAATAGGTAAAATAATACTATTTCATTACTAAAATAAAAACTGCCAGGTATAGCAAAGGCAGGAAACTATCATCTGTATGTGATTAAGAAAGGCATATATCTCTGAAAACAACACATCCTCCTCTTGTCAAGAAACATTTTTAAAAACTGACATTAGAGGGCCGGGGATTTAGCTCAATGGCATAAGCGCCTGCCTAGCGGGTGCAAGGTCATGAGTTCGATTCCCAGTATCAAAAGAAAAGAAAAACTGACATGAGAAAATAAACATGGAGACCAGCTTAAAGCCAAGATTTTGTTTTTCTTAAGTCTAATTTATTTCAAGAAATTTAGTTTATGAAATATAACAAAGATGAGATAACACAGACTAGTTACTGCTTAAGTAAAAAAACCTAGTATTGAAGTACCAGCTCCATCACTTACATTAAGTGTGAGACCTTGGTCAATTTATATAATCTCTAAATTACACCTCTTAAAGCTCAAGCAAAAATTGAGTAAAAAACATCACACATAGTCCCACACAAATAGAGCATTGTACAAGATTTAATAAACATTATAAAGCTGGGCACATTCGTTCACATCTGTAGCCCCAGCATTCAGAAAGCTGAAGTAGGAAGAACATTTGAGCTCAGGAGTTCACGATCAGCCTGGGAAACATAACAAGATCCCTCATCCCAATATATACATACATGCATGCATGCATACATACATACATGCATAGCATGGGAGGAAGGAAGAAGTAACTGAAGCACACTGCCTAAAATTAATACTCAGTAAGACTACATAATAAGCACCATAGCTTTTATTTTTATCCCATTAGAAACAAAAATGTAAAATGAAGAAAGCATATCTCATAATTCATTCTGAATGTCAGTGCTTTACACACAAGACTTTTAAGTCAATTGGTACCAAGTTAAAAAAAAAAAAAAGATAACCCATTAGTTCTCCATATAAGCAACAAAAAGTAACAATATACCTGAAAACAGCAGGGCCCTTCTGTCATGGATCTGATGATATGGTTTTCAGATTCTTTGTCCTAGATCATTCGTTATCTACCCTCATTTGCTGGACCTACAAATAACGGTCCTGACAAGGACTATCCCCAGACCTTAGAGTGAAACAATGCCAAAGCACTAGGTGTGTGTGGGGGGGTGGTTTCCTTCATGATTAATCTTATTTGTCTCTTGGATGTTACATGAAGGAAGTTTCATGAGATGGGTCAATATATTCTCTGAAGGGAAAAGTAAACATTTTGGAGATACCTACTATGGCATTATGGATAGATATGACAAAAACGGCCATCTACATCTGTACTATCAGAAAGTGAACTACTAGCCATATTTAGCTATTTAAATTTGAAATAAAATCATTTAGAAATGAACTAGAATTCCACTCCTCAGTCATATTCATCACATTTCAAGCAATCAATAGACCCATGTGGCCAGTGTACGATACAACTCAGCACAGAGGACACGTCCATCATCACAGAAAGCTCTGTTAGACATCAGTAATCTAAGGGCCTTGCTCCTGCGACGCTTTTCCACAAAAAAAAGCCTGCAGAATTACCTGTGGTCCCGCAGGAGTAAGGGAGATTAATTCCTACACTCAAGCTTCCTGCATGAGCTCTCTTGCAGCTACTCATCTCTTCACCACTGCAATTCTTCACACTGGCCTACCGAGAGCACCAGGTTTATGCTCTAACCTCTCCTCAGTATCTAGAAAAGATTTGGATCACATAAAACAACACATTCTTGCATATGTGAGATCATATTTACCATTTCCTAGAAATGTATTGGTCCATATGAAATCTGGCTCCCAAGGCAGTGGCAGGACCAAGTTTATGTTGAGGTTTTACTTCAGGCTAGGATCTGAAAAAGGACTTGCGTGACTGTGAAGTAACAAAATAATGGTTTTTTTTAAATGAACGTAAACATTTTTAAGTGAAAATAGAATCATTTTCAAAGAAAATCAAAGTTATATGTGTACGAGAGTTCAATTGTGCTTAGATTTCCTTTAGTCTGATAGCACCACTGTAACACTGAATGTGTATGACAATAGATACACTTTCATAAATGCTTATGAACATCTGGACTCTATTCCAGTGACCTACAAAGTAATACATCATTCTGTCAGCTCCACAGGCATATTTATGCCCTACCCTCCATAACAAAAATGGCCCAGGAATCTCTAGGCCATTTTACACACACACACACACACACACACACACACACAATATTATAACGGTTCACTTTTCTTCTAAATTCTACCTTTTATGGTCCAGACTCTCCTTATTCTGACAAACAATAACTCTAAATTATTATCCTATAAGTCACTGAAAAGTAACACATGCCTGTGTTATAAAAGAGGTCTTCGCTGTTCAATAGCAGGATGGGAAGCACTAAGAAAACTCTGACTTTTGCTGGATCTTTAAAAGGATTCAGAGTTTAGGACACCAGATATTGCAGTGGTCGGCTGCCTGTGATGACAGGCTATCCTTCACCTGGAAAAACGAAGGTTTTCTCCGAGTAATAGCTAGCTGACCATACAGCAGGCAAGACTGTCTTAAAAGTTAATGAAAGTAAATTCTACTGTCATTTTTATATTTAAAAAAAAAGAAATACATCTCTTTGCAGAAATATCAGTGAGATGTAATACTGAAAATGTTTTTACTGCATAAGATTTTTATTGCTGCATATTAATTATACAGAATAATGTATTTCATTTTGGCATATTTGTACCTCTGCTTTACCCATTTATTAGGCAATACTCCTCAGATCTCTGGCAGTTCTTAAGATCTGGGGAGGGGGAATATTTGCCGAGAATATACCTGACATAGTGTCCTGGTTATTTCTAGATATCTTATTTCCACTGGTGAATACTTGTATAGGACTAGCTAGGAATGAGTTCAAAATTCAGATACTGCAGCCAGCCAGTATGCCTTTTCTCTCCCTGCTGTCCTTCCCTCCCTCTCAATTGAGAAATACAATGATAGTAAGGATCCAGCAGAAAAGCAAAATTCTAAACATTAAAAACAATTGTTGGCCTATTTACAATCCTAATTCTAATCCAAATTGAATAAACACTGAGTGCATTATAACAGGAAAGTTCACGGGGCTGGGGGTGCAGCTCAGCGGCACAGGATTTGCCCCGTATGCACAAGGCCCTGGCTAGTTTCTAAGCACTGCAGGGAGGGGAGCAATAGGCACTCCTCATAATCATTACCCACAGAATCACTGTTTTGTGTAAAATCAGGAGAAATTATATTAAAAATGATAAAGCAAATTTAGTGAGAAAATCATGCAATTCTAAAAAACATTCAGGGAATTCTTATCAAAAGTGTTTTTTTTTATTTTTCAACAATTCTTTTTTTAAAATTTTATTTAAGAGAAAAAAGACACAGAAAAGAAAAACAAAAAGCAAAAGAGACAAACAACAACAAATCCAGTACGTTAACATTATAGATTTACAAAGCAAGATAACTGGAATTTGAAAATGGTTGTAATACTGCATATCGTTACCTTCAAAGGGGTTGTTTAGATTAACAGATATAGACATGTAAAATTGATCTAATCACATGAGTATTAACTGTTCTTTTTCAATAACTAATGCATTTAGTAGTATAGTCATTTTAACTATCTTATGTATAGCTATATACAAATTTATGTCTTTTTCCTTTCCCTTCCTTCTTTCCTTTCCCCTTATAATACTTCTTGTTATCTTCGAAATAACTGCCCATACCATCAGGCATAATATAATCAAACAAAACAGAACAGAATAAAACCAATAAAAAACAAAACGATGGAAGCAATACATAGTAAAACAACACTGGTTACCATAATGTGTCTTGGTATCTTCTAAGCAGTTGCCTATATCATCAGTCATAATACAATCAAACAAATCAAAATAGAATAAAATCACTCAAAACAAAACAATGAAAGCAATACAGGGCTTCAAAACAAGGTGATTGGATATCAATAATGGCTACAATCACTCAAAATCAAAATAGAATAAAATCACTCAAAACAAAACAATGAAAGCAATACAGGGCTTCAAAACAAGGTGATTGGATATCAATAATGGCTACCATAATGTATTTTGTTACCTTTGAAATAGCTGTCCATGCCATCAAGTATAATAAAATTAGACAAACCGAAATAGAATAAGACCAAACTAAACAGAACAATGAAAACAATACAGGACTCAAATCCTAATGATAGATTAACAATGGCCACTGCCTTCCCTTTTTAGACACTTCCTCCCCTTTCATTTTTACAATATAAATATTGTGTATTTTGAATTCTACTAACTCCTTTAATTTTTTTGTACTAAGGAGATAACATGTGGTTCACCCATGTGGCTCTGGGTCATTTCATCCATGAACATGATCTTAAGTTGTATCCATTTACCTACAAGAGGCTTGAGGTTATTTTTTTTATAGCTAAGTAGCTTTCCATTGGATAAAAATGCCATATCTTTCTTGTCCACTATGTAGCTAATGGGCAAGCTACCCCCACTTCTTTCTAGTTCCCTGTCACATACAGCATTGCTCTCTCTCCTTTGACTTTCAGTCTGTGAACCGCCTTTTGAGTTTAATGTTTCTTGTATAAAGCATATTGATGGATCCTGTCTCCTGATCCACTCTGCCTGTGTTTCTTTTTGTTGGTGAATTGAGGTCAGCTACATTAATGATTAAGGCCAACATGCCACTGCCTCATCTCTGCCATGCTATTTTCCTGCCATTGGCTGCCTACTTTTCTTCTCCATTCAATTGTCTGCCCCACTTGGTGATATCCCTCTGCCACTGCTTCTGGAGCTGTGGTCTTTTTTCTCTCTCTCTAGAATGTCCTTCAGTACTCTTTGTAGGGTTGGCTTGGTGGTCATAAATTCCTTCACTTGTTCTTTGTCATGGAAGTATCTTGTTTCTCCATTAATTTTGAAAGATAGTTTTACAGGGTACATGAATCTGGGTTGGAAATCGTTTTCTTTGAGGACTTAAAATACTTCGCTCCAAGCTCTTCTTGAACCGATGGTGTGTGTTGAGAAGTCTGTTGTGATTCTGATGGGTTTTCCTTTGTAGGTGATCTATTTCTTTTCTCTAACAGCTTTTAATATTCTGTTCTTGTGTTGAATTTCTGGGATCTTGATTATTATATGTCTGGGTGTAGATTTATTTTGGTTATGGCTAGCTGGAGTTCCATATGCTTCACTTATCTGAAAGTCACTTCTTTTTCCCATGCTTGGAAAGTTTTCTGATATTATTTCTGTTAATAGATTTTTAATGTCATTTATATTGACCCCTGCTTTTTCACTCACACCTTTTATTCTTAAGTTATGTTTCTTTAGGTTGTCTTGCAGCCATTGAATTGTTACTTCCAGGTTCCTTGTTATTTTTAAGAGATCTTTCCTTTTGCTATCACAAGCTTCAAACCTGTCTTCAAGGTTTGAAAGTCTATCTTCAGTTTCTTTCAAGTGGTTTTGCCAACTTTCATTGGAGTTTTTAATTTCCTGGTTATCTCTTTGAATCTGTTTCATGTATTCTAAATCTTTTTTGTATTTTTCATTCAAGGTTTCCCTCATTTTCCTGTGCTCCATTTTTTCATCTATGTCTTCTTTAGAGATGCCTAGCAATTGTTTTATTATGTTTTCCATTTCTTTTTTCACCTGAGTTAGTATTTCTGTTCTAATTTCTTATATAGCCTCATGAAGTTGTTTCTTTACTTCAGTTGCCATCACCTCAGAAACTACAGTTGTGGGACTCCCGATCTCTTCTGCATTTGCATCTCCTGGACTTGCTCTGCTTGGATTGGAGGCCAGAGACTGCCTTTTACTTCTCCATCTTGACATATTCCTGGGTTCTTCTAGACAAATGGGTACTGGGATCCCAGGCACTACCCACATTGACTACAATTTCTCTGAAGCAAGACTGTTTGGTTCTTCCAGTCAGTGCTGATTATGGATATCTGATGGTGGCCACTGGGTGCGCTGGTGCAGAGCTGTCTGCTGCTTTTTCCCAACTGGTGTTGGCTCCCCAGTGGCTGGTGGTGTGCGCGTGGGGGCAGGGCCGCCACCTGCAAACCTGGGCTGGTCACCAGCACAATCCTCTACTACCGCCCCTGGAGCACGTGTGGGGCCACCACCTCCAGACCAAGCTGGCCACCCACAGGGACCCTCTGAGGTGGCCCCCAGAATATGTGCAGTGGCAGAGCTCAGTCTGAGCAATTTCCACGGATCTGCACCCAGCTAGGAGCTGCTGGAGGAAGCCAGGAGCAGCTCCGGCCCTGGGCCCATCCAGCCTGACTCCAAAATGGCTTCCGGCCAATTGCTCTCTCCCTTGGGAGAATGGAGTCCCCTGCACTCACTGTCAGCCAGTTCAGTCCTCCAGGTCTGCTCCCCTTGTCCACTGCCACTCTCCTCCAATGCTGCCTCTCTTGACAGAGGCCTCCAGGGTTGCCACCACCGCTGCAGCACCTTGATTGTGTGTCCCCAGGTTCCAGCAGCTCATCTCACACAACAGGTCCAGCTCCAGGCAAAGGCGCCACGAGCTACCGCCTTCTTCTTCATTCAAGTTTTTCTTTTTACTCTTTCTGTGGGCTTCAGTTCTCACTTTAGATTCTTCCTGAGTCCAGGGGACCCACTTCCTTCCTTCTTGTTTTCCTCATGTTGCTATATTCCAACATCTGGATGGTATCTCTCAGGCAGGCTGTTTACTGCTTACTGTTCCTCCATCTTCTCTATCTTTCAACAATTCTTGACTATAGACACAATAGGATATTTGTTCTCCAAAATTATATGTTAAAAATTACTAAACACTTTGGATATTCAACATTTAACAGAAGTAATGTTTAACTATACTGCTCAATATAAAAATTTGTGCAGCTTAATATTAGGGTTAAAACATTTATGTAAGACCTATAAGCCACAGCAGTCCAGTAGTTATCCCCATAAGGAGTGCTCACATAGTGTTCTCTAATACCATTATCCAACGTAAGAAACCAGGGTTGGTAGGAGAAATGCCTCCTTTAGGATTCAAGCAGTAAATACAAAAGATCATCCTAGGGTATCTTATAACGCTAGAAAACTCAGGACATGCTTTTAAAACACAAACAAGAAACTCCACAATGATGGATATGTCAAAAGGGCACAGGTGTCAGTCAAAAGAATGATCTTCTGACTGCCAAAATTAACACTGTGAGCAGCAATCGGTAGTACTGGACTGTAACTCAAAGTATGAAATAATAAGTATCCATGAATTCATACTGATATAAATTTAAATAGCAGATAATACAATAGGGGAAATTCTCCTGTCAGAAAAATTCCAGATAATTTATGTAAACATTATGTCCCTTCTTCAAGGAGGTGGAGCTTAACCCCCAACTCCTTAAGTGTGGGCTGGGCGTAGTGGTCTTCTAAACAGCTGTGGTCAAGAAACCTGATAAGCACTATCTCAGACAGATGATTAAGGTCAACTTTCACAGCAAGTCAAGCTGACAGATAATAACCTTGATATGATGTGATGAAAAAGGCATCTTACCTCTGTGGTTTTTTTGCTCAAAATCTCTGACTCCACTAAACATGAAAAAACTCATCAGACAAATCTTACTTTCCCTCTAAGGGATATTCTCCAAAAAACTTGACCAGTACTCCTTAAAACTGTCAAGATCATCAAAAACAAATTTGAAAAACTGTCACAGCCAACTGAAGGCCAAGGCAACATGATGATGAACAGTAATGTAGTGACATGGTGTGAGACCCTTGTACAAGAAAAGCATGTTAGGTAAAATGTAAGGTAATCTGAATGAAGAATGGACTTTAGTTACTAATGGTATTCCAGTACTGGTTCATTAATTTTAATGATGTATCACACTAATATAACATGTTAATAAGGAAAATTGGGTGCGTGCTAGAGGAACACTTTGCACTACTTTTCCAATTTGTTCTAAATATGAACTTTTCTAAAATTAAAAGTATTTTATACAACCTTTCTAACACTGTCATACTGCAGATACTTTTTGTTTTAGGTATATTTGCATGACACTGTAATTATTCTTAAAAGTACATGCTAAGATCAAACAGCTTGAATTTGAATGTAACTCCACTAAGATTGTTTTTACCATTTATAGAGTTGTTCTCTGAACAATTTATAGCTAACATAGGCTTGTGCTAGCTTCAGTTGCATATAGTGTAGTATTTGCTTTACCCCAAAAGAAAATACAATCAACAAGGCCCCTTTAGCCATAAGCTTCTCATTATAGAGTACTCACACCTACAAATAAATAGGCAAGTGTCTCCTATTCTTGGCAAAGACAACTTCCCTTCACTGTGCTCATGAAGGTGGGGTTAGGGTTGGGGGAGTCCAGGTGTCCAAATGCTCAACCCCAGGGTTATCGAGACACCAAGCATACATACAACCAGCAAATGTGATTAATGCTTCTCAGCAAAGTTCACAGCTGACTTTAAGAGTGGACAGCAATTTCACGGTAGGAACACTACCAATGAAACTTAGTAAATACTACTGTCTTTTCAAAAATGTAAGGCTTATTATCAGAGAAAGCAGCAAAATTAATTTGATGAAAATATCTGAAGATACTTTAATAAAAATGGCCAGGGTATACAATGTGTCAAACTTTCTTTTTAAAAAGTTTACAACTTATGAACATTCAAATTGTGAACTTTCACAGATACCAAGAGACCTCGCATTATCACATTCTTAGATGTAAACAAACCCCAAAGTAGCTCCTGTCTCCCTGACATTGTTACACTTGTGCTGCTGCGTGCTTACTGTACAGTGCAACAGGGTACAGTAGCACTGCACTCAATAAGCACCCAGGACATCCAGAGGCAAGAGGAAAAGCAGTGGTGATGTGGAGCAGACCACTAGGATATGTAAAGCAATAACCATAGAAACAAAAGTGAAAATAATTGAGAGATTAAACCGAGGTGAAAGATGGTAGTCATTGCTTATTTTTATAACATGAACTGCTCAAACATTGGTACAGTTCTAAAGAACAAGGATAAGATCATAGAATGTGTTAAGGTTTTTTTATGCTTTTACATTTTATACTTGAGTCAAAGGTGTATATGACTTACTTTGTCAGGCTAATGAACAAATCCAATTTACAAATGTTCTTCTGGAAGGGAACCCATTCATAAGGCAGGGACTTACTGTAACGAGATTTACAACTTCTTTCCTACCAAGACAGTATCTCAAATGAATATTCATGTAGCAATTGCAGTAGCTTTTACCATCTAAGATAGCCATTAAAGTTCTGCCATCAACAGTGGGCCAATCAATGCCTCTGGTGCTTTTAAATTATTAGATCTCATTCTATAGCTTTGAATGCTGCAATAGCAGCATAAAAAAGAAAGACAAGTTATTACCGGGATGTATAACTGAAGGTCACAATTTTCAGCAAAAGTTCAGAGTTTTATAGTGTCACCTACATTTTAATATAAAACTATTAAGATTTTTTCTTGGACTATGCTGAATAAAAAGATGAAACAAATAAAAATAAAAAAGCTGGAAATAATCAGCTATTCTTTAAATTGGCTATAATTAGCCAATGGACACCAAGGTTTTCTAACTTAGTATTTCTGAATTAAGTTTTTTAAGACTGGAGCCCTGCAAATCAGTGCCATGTGTGGGCCACCAGGGGGACAGCCAGACCCCAGCCTTCTCCCATGAGCCAGCACAATTCGCAGACTGTGGAAGAAGAGAACAAGAAGTGACCAAGAAGCAAGCCCTCCCTGCAAATCAGCATCATGAACAGGCCACTGTAGGGAGAATCAGATGCCAGCCCCTTCCAGCATGCAGGCTGGAAAACAAGAAGAGCCAACCACCACCACCACTCCCGTAAACAACTGGCTGTCTGGAGAAACACAGGCTGCAATGATAGCTATTAAGGTAAAATACAATTTAATACTTATAGTGTTTAGTGTTTCACTGACCTTGCAAGTCTAAAGTTGGTAGTCTGATCATCTATTCAGAGAACAACAATACACAATGTAGCATCTATGGAGGATCTTTTTCTGAAGGTGGTAGCCATTGTTAATTACCTATTATCTTGTTTTGAAGTCCTGTATCATTTTCATTGTTTTGTTCAGTTGGGTTTTATTCTGTTTTGTCTTGCTTGATTTTATTATATCTGATGGCATGGACAGCTATTTCAAGATAGTGAGATATATTATGGTAGCCATTTTGGATTTACTATTGTCTTGTTTTGAAGTCCTTCACTGCATTCATTGTTTTGTTTTTACTGGTTCTATTCTATTCTGTTTTGCTTGATATTTATTATGCCTGAAGGTAGCTGCAGCTATTTTGAAGCAAGAGGCATTATGGTAACTATTGTTGATTTCATATTGTTTTGAAGTCTGGTGTCACACTGGTTTGTTTTGATGGGATTTATTCTGTTTTATTTGCTTAGTTTTATTCTCTTTAAAATAAAAATTTAAAAAGTTTTTTAGAATTGAATTAACTGTCACTATTTCCAATAACAACTTTACTTTGGGACAGTGCATCAGGCTGTACTCTTATGTACACTGCTACGCTAGGACTGCATACCCTCTGTGAAGCCACACACCTAAGTGCACCAAAGGAAGAGTAAATCTGATCTTTCTCTTCTTTAAACACACTCTACCACTGGGTGTATGAAGAAAAAGGTAACCAGTGCACACTACTTGGATTAACAAAAGAATGAATCTGCTTGGAAATTATTCCTAATCAAGTGAGAACTTTGAGTATAAACAACACAACCAATCTGGTCATCTTAAGTAATGGAGCTGCACCTGGGGATGTGGCACATAGGTAAAACACTCACCCCACCTTGGATTTCATAACCAGCACTACCAAAGGGAAAAAAGGAGGGAGGATAGGGAGAAAAGGGGGCATTTACTTTAAAAAGCAGTTGTAGGACTCTGAATATGAAAAACTACCTGATAGTTTCTTCCTTCCAGACACTGTTTTACACATTTGAAATATGCCGTGCAGCACAGCCAAAGAGCACATCTGACTGGCTGCCTAGGGTTGCATCCCTACCAGGGGATCCTTACTGACAATTGCACCAACCTTTAATAGTCACAGATGGAGAAAAAGCTACCCAAAGCAAATGTGGGGATGCTGTTCCTAGGCAGGGAAGTGATGTAGGTTAAGCAGACATGAACAGAGATGTCCACTGCAATAGAGAAGAATCAGGGGACAGAAATAATAACTAATCCCCATGAACTATACTAAGCCTTACACTTTTCATACATCTGATTTGATTATCCAAACAACCTTGCTAGATGAGTATTATCAGCCCCATTTACTACAGCTGAAACTGAAGTGCAAAGGAATCAAACTTGGTCTTTCTATCTCTCCCACACCCCATAAGAAGTTTCTTATAAAAGCCTCCTGAGAAACATTAAATCCATCCATAGTATCAGAAATGAAAGTTCTTGAAAACAGTTCTTGGCAAGGACTTATTAACCTCACATTATTTTTCCCCACTAAATATCTACCGACTCTTATTCACTCAAAACAAGCATCACTTTACATACAAATCTAAAGTTTCTATGCTTAGTGGCAGAATAGGGCAATATCAAGGTGACAAATACAATTGTTACAGACAAATTAATGAATGCGCCCCTCTCTACAAGCTCAGAATGCCCCACTTAAATATATCAGCCCATATGTATGGTACCAGTAACAAGAGACACTCAGCAAAAATACAGACACATACAAAAAATCACTAATGTGAATCCCCAATGGCAAATATCCCTACTAATAGTGGGTCAGAATACAGTATTTTTAAAATCAATGCAAACCCAGCATTTTTCCACTACATAAAATATGTGTGTTCATGCCTAGATCAGCTGAAGCACACACATGCAATTCAGTTTATTGTTTGGGTCACTATATCTGTAACCTAAACAGATGGTATATGCATTTTATGCAGAATATTGAATTAGACCATTGGGACCGCGGTGCACCAGCTGTTATGCCCTGATGACCTTGGTAAAGGAGGAGGCATCAGCAAAATAAGGATGATAATGTTCAGGTGAACCCAGGAATAGTCTGTTTATGAAAATATTAGCTGCTCTAACTTTACCATACTACAAACCAAGAAATGCCATCTGAAGCAGTCACCTGATTCATATCACATATTTTGAGCCCCTTAGGTTTATTACAAATTATTTTTATATCCTATGTACTGATTACACACTTAAGTGAAATTGTGGAAATATGTCCCACAAAATATTAATGATTGTTATTTCTAGATGGCAAATTTATGGGCTATTTTAAATTTCTATTCTTAATATTTTATCCAATGTATTTTTATAATTTAAAGTATTTTTAACTAAAAAAACCCCTCAGTAATGTACACATATTTCATTTTTATAGAGTACTCAAGTTCTATATACACTGCCTCATAAAAGTGTTTTTCTTATAATAAAGCAACTCTACCCATTCTTATTTATACACAAGTAATTATTCATTTTTCATAGCTGGCCTCCCCAACTGACCTGTGAAGCTTTTTCATCTACTGGTGCCAAGTTCTTCCAGCCTAGTCAGAAGGCTCTTGTTACTGGAAATCCCAAACTAGGCCTCAACTGTCTATAGCAGTCCTAGAGGAACCAGTCAACTCCTATCCCTTTTCCCCAGAAGTTTTTCCAAATATTCCTCCCCCTTTCTTCAATTCTTCTAACCCACCATCTTTCTTCAATCAAAACCCCAAGATATGAAGTATTAAATCCACACACAATCTCAGAAATGCAATCCTCCCTTGAAAACAACAGTTCTTCATAACAAGAGATTACTACTCATTATCTGGCAGAATACACTACAAATCCTTTCTCATTCCATATATATGATATGTGCTTATATATAATTCTGAAGTCTCTATGATTAGCAAGAGAATATGGCAATTTCAAGGTTACAAATCCAATCCAATCAGTTTTCAACCTTTACACAGCAATAATAAAGGCCAGAAATTTAAGAACACATTCAAGTTTCTGTCTCTTGCTCACAGCAAATCCTTTGGACCTCAGGGCTTTGTTTTCTTCTAACGAGTTCAAGTTAAATTAATTCCATCAACATTCCTTGACCTTTGAGCTAGATATGTGCAAAACACTGGGGATTTATCTCACAACAATCAGACATGGTCCCTGCCTTCTTACAGTCAACAGTCTGCTCTATTATCTCCTCCTTCTTGCCCCTCAAGTCCTTCTGGATTAGTTTGCTGGGGCTGGCATAATACCAAACATAATACCAAAGACTAGTGGCATAAATGACAGGAACTTATTTTCTCACAGTTTCGGAGGCTGGAAGTCTGAAGTTAAGATATCTGCAGGTATCCATGGGTCTAGTATCCTCTAAGGCCTCTCTCTGGCTGGCAGAGTTACCTCTTGTTACCTCTTGGCATGGTCTATGCCTCTGTACACACATGCCCTTAGTGTGTACTCCTCTTCTTATAAAGACACCGGTCATACACAAAACCCTCTACACACCTCATCTTCAAATATGATTACATTCTGAGGTACCACAGATACTTCAAATATGGCTTTTTGGGGGAACACAATTAAACCCACTAATACCTTCCCCCTTTTCCAGGTCTCTCCACTAAAACTTTTTCCTTCAGTAAAGAACATCTGACTTCCTGCAAAATGGCCGACCTGATAACATCACCATAGGGAGACTCCCTGGAATATACCATCCAAATGCTGGAATATAAAATAATATAATAACAGAAAGAAGGAAAGGGGAGGGAGATGGGTCCTCTGGACCTAAGAGGAGTCTAGGATGAGAACTGTAGCCCACAGAAAGAGTAAAAAAAGAAGAAGTAAACAAACAAACGTGGTGGTGCCTCTGACCGGAGCCGAATCCAATTAGCAACGGACTCGAACTGGGAAGGTGCAACTAAAGTGCTTGCGATGCGCGATTCACGATTGAACTTCTGCAGCTAAGGCGGAGACGCTGGAGGCAGCGATCAATTACGGAAAGATGTGGTCACGAGCTGGCGAGTGAGTGAACCCGGTGGCCCTCAGCCCCCGAACCCCCACTCCCGAGGGAGAGCGAGGAACAGGCATCCATCTTGAGACCAGAACCGTGGGTGTCCTTGCCCACACCAGGCCCTGGAGGGTCCTGGCAGAATCTGCACGGGCGCCCTGGGGGTGATAGAGGAAGTTAGGCGGATGGCCCGATACCGATTCCCAGGGAGCAGCCCTATCCTTGCACACCGCACAAGACATCAGCGGAGCGGAGGCAGGCTGTGGAAACACAGTGGACCAACACGGGCTCTCAGCAGAGCCCAGGAAAATGCCAAGATGGAAAGGTAGAGGGTGCTCTCCGGACTCCGATACAAGCAGCACAAACCCAGATGACTCAAAGGCAGACAAGGTCAGGAGTTCAAAAATTATACTCTCAGAGGAGATGACAACTGAAGTGGGGAGACAACTCCATGCAGCTATGAAAGAAATGAAAGCAGCATTGTTAGCCCAACTGAGAATTGAAATGAAATACATAATAGGGCAATCCCTAAGCGCCTCTATAGGAGACATAGCAGGAAAGGTGGAGAATGGAAAATCAAAGGAGATTGAGAATGAAACAAATAAAGACTTAGAATGCATCAATCGGATTCAGAGAGAATACCAGGAACACAAAGACTTCAATAAAAGTTGGCAGAACCACCTGAAGGAGACTAAAGATAGTCTTTCAATCTCGAAGAGAAAATGGCAGCCTGGTAGAGAGAGAGAGACAAGACTTGTTAAAAATAATAAGAAATCTGGAAGTGGCAGTGCAACGACTGCAAGACAACCCAAGGAAATATAATTTACGCATAAAAGGTGTGAGTGAAAAAGCAGGGGTCAATACAAATCAAATTAAAAGCCTATTTACAGAAATAATTACAGAAAATTTTCCAAGCATGGGAACAAGAAGAGACTTTCAGATAACGGAAGCATATAGAACTCCAGCTAAACTTGACCAAAGTAGGCCTACACCCAGACATATAATAATCAAGATTCCAGAAATTCAACACAAAAACAAAATATTAAAAGCTATTAGAGAAAAAAGACAGATTACCTACAAAGGAAGGCCCATCAGAATCATGACAGACTTCTCAACACAAATCATCAGGTCAAGAAGAACCTGGAGTGAAATATTTCAAGCCCTGAAGGAAAATAACTTCCAACCCAGACTGATGTACCCTGCAAAATTATCTTTTAAAATCAACGGAGAAGCAAGATACTTCCATGACAAAGAACAACTAAAAGAATTTATGACAACCAAGTCAACCCTACAAAGAATACTGAAGGACATTCTAGAGAGAGATAAAGAAGTCCACTGCTCCAGAAACAGCGACAGAGAGATACCACTGAGCAGGGCAGACAAATGAATAATCCATCAATGGGAGTTAACTCCAGCATTGTTTTCAATGAGCTGTTTAGTTTAATCCTATTCTACCTCGACTGGCCTAACTTTATCATAAATGATGACAAAGACAGCTATCTTAAAGATAACAAAATTTATAAGGGTAGCCTTCAATGATATATGATCACCTTGCTTCAAAACCAGGTATTACTTTCGCTGCTCTGTTCTGAGGGATTTTAACCTATCTTAGTGTGTTTGTGTTACAACAGACGATATAGGCAACTGCCTTGAAGCTAAAATGAGGCATTATAGAAATCAACATTGCATTACTATGTATTGCCTCCATTACCTTATTTGCTATTGGTTTTATTCAATACTATTCTGTTTGACTATACTTGGCCATTTGGTAAGTGCTTTTAGTTTGAAGGCAATAAGCAGTATTACAAGGGGAATCGAGGAAGGAAACTATGGAAAAAAGACATAGTTTTATATGAGGGTATTCATAAGATACTTTAAAAGTCTATACTACTAAATGCATTAACTGGTGAGAGAGAACAGTTGATATTCATATAATCAAATCAATCCTACATGTCTTTATCTGTTAATCTGAACAGCCCCCTCAATGGTAATGATATACAATGTTCAACCACTGTAAAATTTCAACCACCTAAATTCCAAAACCTATAATTTTACAGTATAGGATATGTTGTTGTTGTTAGTTGAATCCTTTAGTTTTTTTTTTTTTGTTTCTCTTAAGTATGACCATTCTTTTATCCTTTATTGGTTTCACTCTGAACTATTTAGTTTGATTATATTAGACCTGATATTATGGGTAGTTATTTCAATGATAACAAGAGGTACTCTAAGGGGAATGGAAGAAAGGAAGGGAAAAGGAAAAAGACATAAACTTATAAATAAGCATAAATAAGACAGAAAAAAAACTGTATTACTAAGTACATTAGCTATTGAAAAAGGAAAGTTAATATTCCTGAATTGATAAACCTTGCGTGTCTATGTCTGTCAATATAATCAACCCCTATGAGATAATGATATACAATATTGTAACTACTGTCAAACTTCAACCACCTCAGAGTGTAAACCTACAGTGTAATTGTATCAAATCTGTCATTGTTGTTGTTTGTCTTTCTTGCTTTTTGCTTCTATCTTCTATATCTATTTTCTTTTAAATAAAAATATATAAAGAAAGAAAGAACATCTTTGTCCTCTCTATAATGAAAGCACAACCTACTCCTAACCTACAGCTTCCCCTCAGTTCTAACTGGCTATACCCTTCACTGGTAGACATGAAAATAGTCTTTACTAGGAGCCTCTAACCTAAGTAAAGAGGGGCCAAGCCAATCATGAGTGGGCCACATGGAGAATCAGAGAACACCAGTCCTGTCTGAAGGTGCAAATCACTATCCACTGCCAGCTAACTTACCTGCATGAAAAAATAGAGTCCACAGTATTTTACTATGACTTTGAAGAGAACCTAGAAATATATTTATGTATAAATTCGCTAGTTTTACATGGTAACAAAAAAAATGTAGAAGCCTGTCTCTTACCTCTTGTTCTGCTATAACTCAAACTCACTCTCTGCATTTCCTAATCTTCATTCATTCCTTGTATTTCTGAAATCAGGTTCCTTTGCAACAATTCCTTTTTCTACCTCCCACTGAAACAGCTACTGATAAGTCTCCAAGTCTTACTTGTCATTCTTCCCATTTCAAATGTAAGCAGGTACTATTTATTTTATTTGTATGTATCCAATGCACATTAGCACTATGTCCCGCATAGAATGTGGGTCCAAAGAAGTGACTAATAAATGCACTGGTTTGTCTCTTTAGGACAACCCAAATGCAGATGAACTGGAATAAAAAGACTCTTACCTTCAGTAATTTTGTAAAGGCTCACTCTATACTTAATTTAATGATTTGCCTCAACGTGTGCATCATGGCATATATATACTCTTTCATGGCACAATAGCTTAAAATCCCTACTTTTCTTTAAGGAGCAAAATTTAGCTTCTTAGAAGGAAATTCTGATATTCAATCATTTGATGAAAAGGTCCTTTACCTACGTGCAACAAAAGGTAAGGAAAAATTCTATGAGCTGTCAAAATACATGGTTGATGTTCATTTACTTCATTGCTAAGTGATTCCTTCATGGATTCATTCAGAATGTACTAGCTTTTAATTTTTAAACTATCCTAATATTACTTCATTTGGAGGGGTGATATATCTGGTCAGTGCCATCTTCTAGCCTATCAGCCTGAAAGTCAGACTTAATTCCTGATACATCAGTACACTGGTTATTTTGTTTTGAGACCTTGCTAGATCAAAGTAGACGGAGTTTACTACACTCTCATTGGCCTCTTTGTGAATAGTAAAATTACTCTCAAGAGTAGAAACTATGAACATGATAGCAAAAAAGGATTTTTGTACTTACAAGGAGGCAGTTATTAAAAACATGGGATCTGGATATAAGAAAATAGAAGCTGAGGGCAATTCTTGCAAGCATTTAATTCAGAAATTATAAATCACAACAAGAGAAGTCTTGAGGGACTTCCCTATCTAAAAAGGTTATTTTCTTGGCCACGAAATTCCCATTGTTCCAATAAAGTGTTCCATACACTCTTTTCTTTCCCTTAATTATGTAGAACAGTGTAAGGGGAACGGGTGCTTCTCTTGGAGCCACTTCCCATCGTAAATCAAATTCGGTTAGGCCCTGCCTAAACACTTCTCTCGGCAAGAAAAGGGAAATGTGAGTGCTAGTGTACGATCTCAAATATCTCCACTTCTGATCAATTCCTACATAATGTGAATGAGACAGGAATGAATTAAACTCCCCTCCCCAGCTGCACTACTGTAATAAGTCAAGTTACATAACTTTTCCAAGCCTTCATTTCCTTGCTTGTAAAATGCAGATAATATTAAATTAAAACTGGTAAAGGTTGAGAAAATACTCAATTTAAATGTTACAATGAATTACTCATCTTCACTTCAATTTCCAAAATCAAATCAAGGCTCCAACTTAAGAGTTCAATCTCAGCTAAGATTTTCATATCAGACTTGGCAAAATTGCCCTTCTTATCCTTGGTTTGGTATTTGTGGTAAGGATATTTTTTACTGAAATCATGCACAAAACAATAGTCTTAGTACAATTTCAATTAGATGTGTTAATAGGAAAAAGGAGTCCTCAATTGCCTACTACAAAAAAAAAAAAAAAAAAGGACTTAAACCTAGATGATTTTTTGGAAAAAAACACGGGTCTAGATTATGCATAGCTTGACATCAAAATACAGGGAAAACCTACATTGGAATCAATATTTTACCATAAAAAGTCAACATGATAAGATAAGTTCTAAATTTTCCCCAAAGTAAAAACAACATGAATTCGGTGGATAAATGAACTTACTAATAAACAGGTACTTTTACAACATGCTAAGTTCCACAGATATAAGAAATAAAATGAGCATCATATAGAAAGTTCTATGAGTACCAAGAGACACACAAAAATGACAAAGAAGAACTCTGCACAGAATTTGTATGCTTGAAAGATTACAAGAATGATTTTTCTTTTGGCAACAAATGCAAAATAAGCAAAATCAATAACCAATTCTATTTCTAGATTTTTACTCACTCTATTGCATAAAGGCAATTTGGGCACTGCCTGAGTAGAACTCCTAACTCAGCATCTTCTCAGACAGTAGATTTGTCATTCTGACCAATACATAATTAATCGCACAGAGGCAAAAAGAACACTTCATAGTTAATACTTCAATAAAACTCAGAAAAAGTTAGGAAAATCTTAAAACCCTAGCCACTTTAGAATAAGTATATTAAATTTTAATACAGTTTTCAAAACTTTATCATTTCAAATGATTTAGCATCTATAAAAAGCCAAATCATAGTAATATAATCCATATTAATTCTCAAATATCTTTTAAAAGGTAGTGATTTAACAAAAGTGTTGGCAGACTCAGAAGTTGACTTAAACAAAACTAAACTCCCTGAACATTTAAATACTGGGCACTAGCAAGGAATGCTAGTGTATGCTATAGTATAGAGAACATTTCACATTGCTTAAAACAGGCATAATGAATAGTCATGTCTAGAAAGATACAGGATATAGGATACTGCACATAAAAATTAAATGTATGGAATCTGCCACACCCTAAATATATGAAATACCACAAAATCTGAATTGCTGAGTATAAATCACTCACATATTTAATCTTATTTCAGATTAATCTTTCTCACCATCTGATCCTCATTACTTATTATCTGGATGTAGGTTTCTCTTTTTCATACACACTCATTCTTCTTCCAGGTTTTTGACTTTATCACTGGACCATATTATTATGTTAGTCTTATTTTGTAACCCGTAAGATCTGTCAGAGCTCCAAGATGGAACTCCACGTATGTGTCCTCAGACTTCTATCCAAATTACAACAATGGAAAAGGTGAATAGTCTGGGAGATACTGAATAAAGGAGATGTGAGAAACAAACCACATCAGGAAAATATGCCCCAAGGGAATAGGCCACTTATGGTCATATTTTTCAAGATCACTTACATAAAAAGATAAAATGAAACTGGAGAATAAAAACAAAAAGGAAAAAGGAAAACCTGTAAAATCATCAAAAGTATAGCAACACTGCGATATGAACTCTGTTTTCTTGATTTCCAAGTGAATAAAAGAAAATTAAATCACATGTGTCTGGGTGGGAAGGGCTTATTTAAGCAAGCTTTCACAGTTCTGATTTAACTTTGAGTAAACAGATATTTGTTACAGACATTCATTACTCTATCTCAAGTTTTCTCAAGTGTCACATTAATAGACTGGTCACTGAAGAGCTTGGAAACCCATAAACTTGCAAACTGCCAGAGTAAAAGTAAACGTGGGTTCTCAGAGTTTTTTTTTTTTTAAGAGAAAAAAAAGCACAGAAAAATTAGAAAGCCATCAAGCAAACACACAAACAAAAAACAACAAAAGCCAAACGATGACAACAACAACAGCAACAACAAAAGTGATACAGGATTTCAAAATAAGAAGATACAAATTTAACAATGGTTGTCATATTACATATAGTTATCGTCAAAATAGTTACTCAGGTTACCAGACACAGGTATGCAAAATTGATCAAAGAATATGATTTCCCTTTGAGCAGTTTTTTTTTCCTTTCACTATATCTATTGTAACTTTTGGATCTTATTTACTTTCAGTTTCTTACATTAGCAAGACAATATGGTGTGTTTACACATGTGAATCTGATTTATTTCACTTACAAGAATGCTCTCTAGTTATAACCATTTACCTATAAAAGCCTTGAGTTTATCTTTCTTGATAGTTGAGTAGTATTCCATTGTATAAAAATACCACAACTTTTTTATTCATTCCTCAGTTGATGGCATTTGAGTTGTTTCCAAGATCTAGCTATTACAAATTGAGCAGCTATAAACATGAGTGCACATAAATCACTGTGGTATGATGTTTTCAATTCTTCTGGGGAAATACCCAGAAGGGGAACAGCTGGATCAAATGGAACCTCTAGTCCTAGTTTCGTTTTTTGTTTGTTTGTTTTGTTTTGTTTTTTGTACCAGGGATTGAACTCACAACCTTGCACTTACCAGGCAAGTGCTTGAGCCATTGAGCTAAATCTCCAGCCCTTCTAGTCCTAGTTTTTTGAGGAAGCTCCACACTGTTTTCCACAAGGCTTTATGAGTCTACACTCCCACCAACAATGGAGAAGGGTTCCTTTTTCCCAACAGCCTCTCCAGCATTTGTTATTCATTTATTTTTTGATGATAGCAATACTTCCTGGCGTGAGATGGTATCTCAGTGTTGTTGTAATTTGCATTTCTCAGATGAGCAGTGAAGTTGAACATTTTTTCATGTATTTATTTGCCACTTGGATTTCTTCATCTGAGAAGTGTGTATTCATCTCAGATTCCCATTTCTGGATTGGGTCTTTCAATTTGGGGGCTGGATTTTTTTTTTTTTCAATTCTCTATACATTCTACATAGAAGTCCTTTGTCACAGTGACAGTTGGCAAAAATCTTTTCTCAATCTGTGGGTTTTCTTTTCACTCTGTTGGTGATTCCTTTTGATGTGCAAAAACTTCTTAATAAGATGAGATTCCAGATATTGATTCTTTGAATTATTTCCCATGCAGTTTGGTTTTTGTTCATGAACTCTCTGCCTACCCCTATGTCCTCAAAATTTCTACCTACTCTGTCTTCCAGTAGGTTTAGTGTTTCTGTCTTAATATTTAGATCTTTGATCTATTTTGACTTTAGCTTAGTGCATGGTGATAGGCATGGATCTACTTTAAGTCTTCGGCATGTAGAAAGCCGATTTTTCCAGCACCACTTATTAAAGAGACTATTTTTCTTCCAATGAACTTGTTTGGCCCCTTTGCCAAAGATAAGGTGGCTAAGTGAGTTTGTAGCTGTGTCTGTATCTTCTATTCTGTTCCACTGATCCTCAGGTCTGTTTATTTGCCAGTACCATGCTGATTTTATTATAGTAGCTTTGTAGTATAATTTCAAGTCTGGGATTGTGATGCCTCCAGCCTTGCCTTTGTTGCCCAGGATTGCCTTTGCTATTCTGGATCTCTTATGATTCCAATATGAATTCTAGGAATGTTTTCTCTAGATTTGTGAGGTATGCTAATGGTATTCTGATGGGGAAAGTATTCAATCTGTAGAACAGTTTTGGGAGTATGGTCATTTTCACAATGTGGTTCTTCCTATCCATGAGCAAGGGATATCTTTCCATTTTCTGAATTCCTTTTCAATTTCTTTTTTTCAAAGTACTATAATTTTCAATGCATAAATCTTTTACTTCCTTTGTTTGATTGATTCCTAAGTATTTCATTTTTTTGGATGCTATTGAGAAGGGTGTGATTTCTCTTATTTCTCTCTCAGTGAGTTTGTTCTCTGTGTACAGGAATGCTATTGGTTTTTGAGTATTGATTTTGTATCCAGCTATATTACTGAATTTCGTTATTACATCTATAAATCTTTCAGTGGAGTTTTGGGGGTCTTCTATGTAAAGTATCATGTCATCTGCAAATAATGATAATTTAACTTCCTCCTTTCCTATCCTTATTTCTTTTATTTCTCTCTCTTGTCTACTTGCTCTGGCGAATGTTTCCAGAACTATATTGAACAGGAGTGGTGTTAGGGCAAGCAATTAAACAGTGAGAAAAAGAAGAGAATCAACAACAGGAAGATCTCAGTTCTTAAAAATGAAGAGTGAGAAGAAACAACATGTCTCTTTCTAACACCATCCTAAGAAGAGAATTGGGGGAATGGGTGAAAAACACACATATTTAAGGCATAAAATAGGAAAAAGATAAGAAAAAGGGGAACAAAGAGCAAGCCACAGATCTGTTTGTTTTTTGAGACATAATGACTTCATGTTATGGAAATCCAACCAAAGTAAATAATAGGCATTTCATTACTTATTATCTGGATGAATGTTTCCAGAGAAGATACAAAGAAACAGATTTAATTCAAGAATTTTTCTAAGCTAAAAGGAAATCTAAATCTGATCTCAAATGGGATTCCAGTATTTTAGGCAAAATTCATTAAAAATAACATTCAAAGACTGATAAAATTTATGAATTTATACTTAAAGAGAAAAAAGTCTATGAATATATAGGCAGTATTGGGATAGGGAGAGAAATATAAGTTGTCTATGAAGAAATAAAAGCTGACTATGATTTTCCTTTCTGATGGTGAATTAGTAAAATAATGGTACAACAAAGACAATCTGAAGTAAGCCAGCCTTTCCCTTGAGCCAGGAGAGGTTGTGGGCCAGGAAAAGAACCAAGAAGTCAGCCTGCCTTTCCTGTGAGACAGCAGAGGCCATGGACCAGGAAAAGAACCAAAAAGTCAGCCTGCCTTTCCTGTGAGACAGTGGAGGCCATGGGCCAGGAAAAGAACCAGGAAGTCAGCCTGCCTTTCCTGGGAGCCAGCTGGCATGTGGGTTGGGAGACAAGAGCCCCTTCTCCCCCATAAGCAACTGGCTGATTCAGAGGAACACATGCTGAGATAATAGCAACTGAGGTACAAAAACAACTTAATGCTTATATTGATTGATTGACTTTAGAGGCCTGGGGTCAGCAGTCTGAGAACTTGTTTAGAGGAAAACAATATGCATTACAGCAACTATGGGGAATTTCTTTCTGTCTGGTTTTTGAAATTTTATATTGTTTTCACTGCTTTGTTTTGTTTCATTTTATTATTGTTTTATTCCCTGTAAAATAAAATTTTTTTTCAAAAACAGACACTTTTTTTTTAGTGACTCAACAATGTCATATTGAACTTAAATGAAATTTTATGTTTTAAAATTTGGAAGACATGTAAAGGTTTATCACCCATCCCCAGGTGCTTTGATATGTGTATTTAGTTCTTGGAATCTCATTTTCTTCCCCTGTACTGAAGAGTATTAGTCGAATCCACCTTAGAGCAACTTAGATTAGATTAATGCACATAAAGGGTTCAGTATGGTGTGTAGGATACTTTATAAACATAGTAATGTGTCCCTTAAAATCCATGGGGGATTTTGCAGATACAAAATCCAAGTCTCTCACATAAAATCAAGTCTCTTACATAAAAGAGCATAGTATTTACATATAACTTATGCACATCTTTTCTTCAACTTTAAAATTTTAAACCTTCTTTGTATTACTTATAATACCTAATACAACGTAAACAAATGTTATAATGTATGCACAGGAAATCAGGATAAGAAAAAGGTCTATTCATGTTCAGCAGAGACAAATTTTCCTAAGTATTTTTAATCTGCAAATGTGGAATTCACAAATATAGAGGGCCAACTGTACTTAATAAATGTTGGCTGTCACTGCTGTTACAAAATAGTTGACTATCAGATTTTGGAAAAAGAAAGAAAGAAGAACCAGAAAAACTAAGAATTTGACAAATGATTGCATTGATAAACAATAAGTTAAAAAATCAACTCTCAATAATAGTCATCACTCATGTGATAAAAATAAACAAACAACCTGTATCTTCACAGAAAAAGTTTTCTAGTCACTACTGAGAAAAGACAATGGCTATAGTATTATAGCCAGCTAAATTAGATAGACATTTAATATATAGTCAGAGAGGACTGGGCTGTCAAGGAAGTCAGCAGAAAAAATAAAAACATCAGAAATGTCGCTAGAGGTGCAGCTGTTTTTGAATGCCAAGCCTCTAGATAAAGATGAAATGACTAGGCCTCCATGCCTCCACAAAGGATAAACAATAACTTAGAATTACATTATAATTGATATCACATAGTTGAGTACAGTCCACATAGACATTAGTCACCTAAGTGGGTGACCAGAACCTCTGGACCCATCCCTTTCCAAAAATGCCTTTGTTTTCTCCAAGTACCCTTGCTGCATGATCTGCTTCCCTATTGGACCACTACTAGCTAAGCAGTTATAGTTGTAATCCTATACGTCAATTGCAGTTTGACTCACACAGTGACTTCGCTGAATAAAACACCCTGACAAAGAGCCTTGGGGGCAACCCACTTCTGGGTCCCCTCCCATCTCTCAGAAGCTATCTTTCGATAAATCTCTCCTACTCTTAACTTCTGTAGTTCCTTAGCATTCAGTCTTTGATTTTGGGGGACACAAACTTGGTGCTATCTCGCATCTAGCAAGTTGGCAGTTATATTTTTCCCTATATCAATAGGGTCATGGAGAAAATTCAACAGAAAACTATATTAATTTTAGCATTTTTTTCCCATAAAATTTTCTTTAGGGATTAAAAATCATGTTTATAAAAAAGTTAATGAAATACAATAATGTTTTCAATACAATGCTAAATGAAAAAGCAGCATATCAAACTTTATATACGACTTGATACCAATTGTATAATACATAAAGAAAAAACATATGCATAGAAAAATAACTATAGCATCCGCTATAGATTTTATATGGATAAATTTTTAAAACACATTTTTAGATTTTCCCCCATTTCTAAAATGAAGATGTACTACTTTTATGACCAAAGGGAAAACCATGGAATGTTTAAACTGATAAGAGTGCCCAATACTAGCATGTAGCTTTTACATTCTGTATTAACTCATTATTAGGTTCAAATACCGTATGTTTAAATACCATCAATTATGTCTATACACTGAGGGAAAGAGTGAAGTCTTTTCTAAACTATGCAGGCATAATATTAAAAACAGAAATTTGAACTTAACTTACAGAGCAACGAAAATGTAACTTTCAAGTTTTCTGAGATAAATAATCCATAATTGTCCTTAACCAATTTATTAAGCCAATGCTACATCTCAAATTACTGTTTGTACATTCCTCCATGACAATGGATCTCTAACAGAGCTACATGGTCAAGACTTCCCAGGTGATTCTTTAACCCAGTTTATTAATTCGTATTTTCCAGGATGTTTTTAATGAAAATCTTGTTATTCCCCTATAAATCTGTGATTTCTGAAGTCTTACGAGACTTTAAGAATTCTTTAATATTAACATATCTGTGTAAAGAATTTCAGTCTAGATGAATATCTCTCCTTTACATGAAGAAAATATGAAAAACATCAGTTTAGTACACAAAAATCCAGGTAATAAATGTTTTAGAAATTCATCTATTCCATAACGTAAGATTATACTTTATATCTAAATAATATAAAAATAATTCTAGGATGATACCTGTCTTTATTTCCCAAGCTAACTAAAAGCACAACTCTCTCTCCAAACTCACTTTTTGTTTCCACAACAGAGCTGCTACATGAGCCATTATAATGCCAGTGATTTAAACAAGGAGAGTTTGAAAGGCCCAAGCATAGCAAACTAGACTATTCTGATCTCCTGCTGAGCAGTGCATAACCAGGGAGTTGCTATGACTATAATGTGGACATAAATACTATTCAGTTGAAATGAATTTAAACATGTAGATAGTTCCCTTCTCAGTAATATGACACTGATAACAGAGTTAAATATTCTGAATGGCTTGTTTCTAAGGGATTACTGCATGTCTCCAGTACTCAAAGTCACTTATGTCTTTGTAGTTCTTGAAAGGTACAGTAATAACCCCTCACATGTTCAGTGATTCTCATATCCTAAATACTGAATTACTAGATACAAACCAGCTGCTTCTGTGAGGACTAATGGGAGTTACCTACTTGCACCAAAATAAGAACACATACCCAGAAACCTGTTCTGTGCTACTCATAAGCAATCATGCTGCATTTTTTTCTTATGGACAATATAAAAATGCATTGCTATTTATGCAGAACCATTCAGGTGTTACAGGCACTTCTAACACCCAAGAATGTATTAGCCAAAACCAACTAAGGTCGTTCTTTTGGCTCATTATCTTTCAAGTCGAATTAATAATACTAAACAGCATGTGGGACGAGAAAAACAAAGCACAGAGCAACGTTAAAATCCCTTTCCACTCAAGCATAATTCATTTTGATCTTTACTACTGGATTCAGCTAAAGGTCAAACCGTATATGATGACTTAGATTCAGAAAATACATTATTTCACTGTTGAGTACAGACTGAAATAAGGGCAACTAATCTAGAAATGAAAGTAATTTGGAAAATATAAATGTAATGAAAAACGTCTCCATTATAAATTACATAAATTGTTTTACTATTGATTGCTGCCAACATTGTAAATCTCCATATTCATATGGTAGCATTTTTAGTGAAACTTAATTTTCTTCACATTATGTTACATACGTTCAATGATAATTATTCTGGTAAGGGACCAAGAACAAAGTGAGAAGTGGTGATAAATTAAAGATCTTAACTTTTGAACAGTTTTAAATGTTCATCTATAAGTCATTTGGTTTGACAGTTGAATAGCTAAGAAACAGCATGAACTAATAAGAACAATGTATTAATTTGTACTACCACATGGCATAATGCCAAGATCTTAACATGGTCTGTATTAGGTACAAAACTCAGATTCAGAGCATATGTAACAGGAAAAAAATTTTTTTAAATTATCAATTAAAGACTGTATGAGCATGAATTGCTGTACTTGTTCATTTATGTCAACATTTTATAATCATGTAAGTTTATTAAAAGAATGCCAGAATCACAATCGATAGACCACTGAAATGTTACCAGCTTTGACTTTAAAAAAATAAATAGGTGACCAGTCAGTTCATTTATTTTTTATTTCCAAAGGCAGCTTGAAAGTGCAATCTTTGGGGTCTGCATTACACAGTTCTTGGATCAAGATTTGTTTGTGCTTTTATAATCTACATTTCTTGCTCTTGAGCGAGTCCCAAGCAGAAATACTGCAGTGTCCTTCACAATGTGCTGCAGAAATATCCAGAAACCAGGTTCTACCAATAACACAAACTGGTCTGACTCTATTGAATCAAAAGCAATTGCAAGATAGAGAGACTGAAGAGAGGAGGGGAGCAAAGTGAACAAATAAAATCACATCCAGTAGTTTCACCACTAATAAATTAAACCAGGCAAGCACATCTTGCCTGGTAACTGATGAAATCTTCATGGATTTGTCTATTTCTCAAAAATGGTCCTCCTACCACCAGTATCAGAATCACCTGGAAAACTTATTTAAAACACACACTCCTGTATCAGCTTCCAGACTTCTGGCAAAAGGATCATCAGAAGTGGGACTGAGAAGTCTTTCAACAAGCTCTCCAGTGGATTCTCACGTCCTCTAAAGCTTCAAAGTCAAACTCCTGGGAAGACTCAAGAGATTCATTACACCAAATTTGCACTGATACTATGCTTCCTCACATCCCACCTACAGTGCATCATCAGAGCGATTAAACAGTCTCCAATACAAGACATATCAGACCATTAAAACCATTACGGTGAATTAAATATGTGGATGTGACTTGTTAATGAATGAATATGTAGACATATACATGATTGAATGAATAAATTCATGAATGAAAAAATTAATAGTACTTCTGAAATAAAATGGGAATTCTGATTCTCTTATAATTGGCTCCACAAATACTGTACATTCACGGCTCTCTAAAACTCTCCAAAGTGCTCCAAATTTCTTACAACCTGTATATTTGACCATAAGATAGTAACATCTCAAATATTCAACACAGAAAATTGAGAGGAAAGGGAAACTACAAGGGAAAAATTCAGAATTCTCAGAAATATCACAGTGGAGAATCGCTTTTCATCCTGCCTGGTGTGCTGGCAGATACCACTGCTGTCCCTGGCACATCTGCTTCAGTGAAACACGTTGCTTAGCAACAGCAATCAATGCCGTATTTCCTCTTCACCATTTTCCTGAAGATTGAGATACCGCTCCAAGGTATTATTTTCAAATACCTTCTGTTTCATTGACCAAATATGTTTGTTAAATTTTACACTATAAATAAACAACATAAAACAAATCCGCCTACCAACCCAGTAAAGACTAATGAAAGGTCAGTATAACGTAGGGTGCTTTTCTCTGATGAAGAAAAATTCTTTGACAGCTCATTGACTTTATTTGCTATACCCTTTCATTCTGCCATTTTACGATTGATTTCTGCTACCTTGTGGGACATGAAACTCCATTAGCATGAATTATCATTCTAAATGCAAATCTATAAGGCACTGCTGCAAAACATTTAAAAAAAGATTTTCAAAAACTGGTTTAATATACATTTCACATTTCTGTTAAATCTTGTATCTTGGTTATATTCTTAGTAAACATTGCCACCATTATTCATTGTCTGTCCATTGATACCGCAACAGAGAATTCTTTCAAATAGGCAACACTTACAAGCTAAGTTACTTAATGCCTGTGATGAAAGCATAAAGAGAATACCAATATTTAAAAAAAAAAAAAGTACAAACAATGCACAAGAGTGGGAAAGAATAAAGACAAGGAAAGAGGATAAGAATTTTTATTTTAAATATACTCTACCAATATACGCTACCAATATGTCAATAAATATATTCTTCACACAAAAACAAGAGTAGCACTCATCTGCTTTAAACTGTGACAATGTGCTTTAAGTATATGCACAGATATGCTGGTAACTGGTGGAATCCATCAAGGTAAATGTTGTGACATTTATTGAGCATCTACAATGCTTAAATCCCTGTTGGTAGCAGTAAGAAAATTCTATACCATCCTGCATTAGAAACAGTCATATAAATAAAGGCAGAAAAATAAGTATCTCCAGAGGTAATCACATAAATATTTAATTATAAAAAAGTCTCAGTTAACATGTATTACATCTGCAACATAAACAAGATGAATAAGTTAAAATTCAAAACTTTCATTTTTGGTAGCAACACTCAGTGTTGGAAAAGATAGAAAGAAACGGAAACACCATCATGCTGGTTTCACTGCTGTACTCTACCAAACTTTTACAGAACTAGCATTAAGTCTTTTCAAATTACTCCAAAAAATTAAAAATGGAGGAAATTCTTCCAAACTCATTCTACAAGATCGGCACTACTTTGACACCAAGACCTGACACGATACAATAAAAAAGAAAAATATAATAAAAAAAATCTTTAGTAAACCCAGGTGAAAAAATGATCAAAACTATGAGGACGCAAAATCCAACAATATATCAAAAAGATTAAACACCATAATCAAATTCAATTTATTCCAATGCAAGGATAGTTCAAAATAATGTACATCAATAAATATGATACATCGCATCAATAGAATCAATAAAAAAGAGAAGAATTTGATAAAATTCAGTATCTCTCCATGATTAAAAACTCCCAAAAAATTAAGTATAGAAAGAATATACCTCGATACAATTAAGATCAAACATCACAAACTCGCAATTAACATTATACTGAATTAGGAAAGTTGAAAGTACTTCCTGTAAGACTTAGTACAAAAAGAGGATTCCCAATTTCACTACACTTACATGTATAAGCTAAGAAATTTGATCTTATAGAAGTAGAGTAGGACAGTAAGTACTAGAGGGTGGGCTGCAAATGGGAAGGTGGTATGAGACAGGATTGCTAAACAGGTAACAGGGATGCCACTGGAAGGCAGAAATAGCTTCTAATGTGCCATAGCAGAGTAGGATAAATAGAACTAACAGTTATCTGTATGCTGCAAAATGCCTAGTAAAAGAACTCTGAATGTTCCCAACACAAAAAAATGCTGAATGTTTGAGGTGATAGATATATCAATTACCTGATCTGATCATTAGAATTTTTATATATGAACTGAAATATCACACTGTACCACATACGTATGTACAGTCATGACATGTCAATTAAAAATATACATATACATATACAGACAGACACAGATACAGATACAGATACAGATACAGATACAGATACAGATACAGAATACCATCAGGCACTACAAAAGATACCCAGCTGGTACTTCCATTTCACTTAGAACTTCAATCCTCATCAGTCTCCTTAGTACTGAATACATGTGTGATAGAGTATTCAAGTTTCTCAAGTATTATTAGATCAGTAGATTTTCATTTCCATAAAGATCTTTTTTAAAAAGGCATAATGTGGAGCTTAACTTAAAAATATTACTTATTAATCAGTTCAATAACTATAGGGCATATAAATAGAGAAAGGACATGCCTGGGATATGAGGAATAGATTTGAGAAACTGCTTTCATTCAGTATTCTTCCAAAAGACACACTGCCTCTAGGCATAGCATGTCTCTTGTGTCTGTCTACAAAAGTTACATGTGGAGTGCGTCACTGTGCTATCTACAACTATTAACCTTTCCCAACAGATGGACTGAAGGGTCACAGATGCAGAGAAATAAACAAACTTAAGGGAATCCTATTCATGGAATCAGTTTCCTTTAGATCTTCCTCTAAATTTCATATTATACACACACAGTTACGCCACATTTTTTTCCCCTCAGTTACCTATGACTGAATGCTGACAAAAGTGCCACACTTTCCAGTCCTCCATCAGCAAAGTATACATTACTTTTTCATTCTCCAAAGAGGAAACAGGATGAAGAGTGGTGGTGTAAGTTGGCCAGGGTCACCAGCTAATGAACAGGAAGACACAATTCGGGCTACATTAGTTTACTTCTTTTTTGGTTGTTTGTTTTGTTTTCTTTTTTGTCTTTTTGAGGCAGGGTCTCGCTATGCAGTTCAGGCTGGTGTTGGGCTCACTTCGTAGCCCAGGCTGGTCTCGAACTTGCAATGATCCTCCTGCCTCAGCCTCCCGAGTAGTTTACTTAAGTCCATGCTCCTGCCGTGAGACATTTCGGAAAAGGAATAGAAAAAATTAATTTGAAAGGAACAACATGGGCAAAATACAGAGATGGAAATAAACAGGGCATGTGCAGGTACAATGTTCACACATCTACTACAGAAAAAGGGAACACTCAGCTCCTGGCTTGTCCCCCCAGCCTGCCCTGTCTACTGCATGCCAGGCCAAGACAGGCCCTGTTCTAAAGTCAAGATCAGTCCCGCACTGATGCACAGGTCCCCGCTTAACCTGCACTCTAGCCTGATGGTGTTCTTAGGATCCTTTGCCTCTCTTAACACTTGTAGTGGCTATTGGCTTTGAGCAAACCCCAGCTTTCAGGCTATTTATGAATTTAAAAACATGGTTTGCTCTGCATCTGCTTTCTCTTGCTGGATATAGTTCTTCCTCTTCCTTCAAGAAGGTCATTTCTGCAGTACCCTGAGTTTCCAGCTTATACTGTAATCTCTTCTGAACTTGTGCTATCAAGAGCTCAGCAGCACCAGTTCCCCTAATTTATCTCCATTAGGTGGCTCTCTTATAACAGCAAAAGCTGCCTTCTAACCCCAGAAGGCAAAACATAGCCACAGTTTCATCTTTTAGATACCATTCTGGAATCTCTTTTTTAAGAAATGATGGTATTAAGTCTAACTGGAACACGGTCTTCATAATACCAGGTTAGAAGTTAAGAGGTTAAAAAAGACAAGGGAGGGAGCTTGATCCTATTTCACATTCTACATTGCAAACTGATATAAAGGTATATTATATTTGGGGGGAAAAAAGGTCTTTGGTAATAGAATTCAGGAGGGACCAAAGTGGAAAAAGAAAAGTGTCAAACGTCATACAAATTTAGTTGAGAGGTGTCCTGTGCTGAAAGGTAAGGCAAATATGGCAAGATATAAAGGAAAAATGGGCAGAACTATTGATTTTATATAAACAAAACAAAGAGGCAAAGTTTCAAACCAACATGTTAAAGTTCATAATAACAGTTAATTTACCTTGTGAGGTGAATGAAATATACTAAGAAATTATTTAAGATAAAAACAAAGGTGCTAAAATATAGCATGTATAGTAAGTTAAAAAGTGCAGTATGTAAGAAATATGCTAAGTAGGGCTAACACGGAAAGTAGGGCTAACACTGAAACTGTTTTACAGCAATGACCCTGATGAGGGGAGACAATTCTTTTCTGTCCTATATTTTCTAATGCTCACTGTTCAGTGAAAAATATTTTCATATTTTTTAAACCAAGACAACTACTGGGATATTCAGGAACAATCTTAAAGATGAAGAAACAGAACCTCCTCAGTAATGAGGAATGATAATCTCATTTAAAGGAATGAAAAATATATATATTTTTCAGCTAAACTAAGTGAACCACAAAAACTTTCTGCCCACATATTCATTACCAGTACTATAAAAGTGTGTGTGTATATATATATATATGTATTTTATTTCATTTTTTAAAGGTTTTATCCCTCTAAAAATGATTCTGCTGAGTTTTCTTTTTATTCATTCAAATTAAAATGCAATAATTCACCAGTTATTACCACAATAGCCATACAAATGCTGAAGAGAAGCTCATGATTATAATCTGCACAATTACTGACTGCTAGATAGCACGCCTAAACAGTATTTGAAAAAGCAGCTTCATTTCCGATGGAGATCAGTACGGTAATAAAAGTGGTTTCACAAGCTCTTCACTAAATGCATCTTTGTTTGCATAGTCTATGTATATTATCATGGGGCAGGTGCAGGAAAATATAAAATATAAATATTTAAAATCCTACTGAGCTCCTGTGAAGTCAGTGACAAAGAAACACATAAACATGGGGGTTTCATGCATATAGTTAAACACATAAGTAAGTTTGAGATTGTCAAAATGCAGCAGCATACCCATGTTTCTTATTTGATGCTTATTATTCAACAGCACTGTGTGGTTTTTTTTAATTGTGCACCATCTTAAAAATAGGTCAGGCAAAATTAAATTTATCAAATCTCAAGCCCTAAAGAAAGTTGCCAGTAATCAGAACCAATATTTGGTTAACATTGCATTTAAGAAAAAAAAATTATCCATTTGTTTTCTCTCATAAAGTAAGTTGGATCACTTAGTCTTTATTATTCTGTCTTATTTTCATGCAGCTAGAGTAAAGGACACAATACAGGACCAGTAGAATTTAGCTGACCTCAGAAAAGTCCAAAGACAAACTGGTTCTATTAAGCCATTTTTTTTTTTAAAGGAAGCATAACGGGTAGAAGTTTGTGTGATTTTAGTGCAATTAAACAGCAAAAACCTAAAATTTATAGCTATTTGGGCTAATGTCAATGAGTTAACCACATCTTGCTATCTTACATTTGAGAAACACAAGTACTTAAAAAGGACATAAAAATATTTATTCAACTATGTACCCTAATGATTAACAACTCAAAAGGAAAGCAACAAAAGCCAACTATGAAGCACTGTGGGAATCTTTGAAAAATGAACCAAATTCAGGTATCGGAAAAGCCCAACATATACTTTCATATTTGAAATCATGATGAACTAAACAGTCATACTGACAACATCTTTTAAAATGTATCACTACATTGTTTGTATTTTCATATGGAGGGGAAAACACATATAGAAGATATGTAGGGACAATTTGAAAAATACGGATTAGATATGAGACACAATATTAGCGTATTACCTTAACTGCCTAAAGCAATGATATGACATTGCTACAAAGGATGTCTTTATTTTTAAAAGATGCATACCAAAGCATCCAAAGTATCATGATATCAGCAACTGCTTTTCAAATACGTCATGGAAACACACATATGCATGTTAGCAAATACTACAAAATGCTAACAATTAATAAATCTAGTCACTATATTTTCTGCTGTATCTATTCACCTTTACTACATGATTGAAATTTTTAATAAAAAGATGAAAAAAAAACTTGAGCTGAGCCTAGTGGCAAACGCCGCTAATCCTAGCTATATATAGGAGCTGAGGCAGGAAGGCCACAAGTTCAAAACCAGCGTGGGCAACTTAGCAAGACCCTGCCTCAAAAACAGAAAAAGGGCTGGAGGTGTAGTTAAGCACTCGCTATGTTCATTCTCCAGTGCCACAAAAATACATACATACATACATACATAAAATTTGGAAGCCAGAGGATCCCAAATTAGAGGTCAGCCTAGGCAACTTAGCAATACCCTGTCATAAACAAACAATAAAATAAAATAAAATAAAATGGGTTAGGGGTAGAGCTCAGTGGTATAGCACTTGCTGAGCATGTGTGAGGCCCTGAGGAAAAGAAGGGAGGGATGAAGGGAAGAAGGAAGGGAAGGGGTAAGTAAGAGAGGAAGAGATGGAGGGAGGAAAATTCATTATTTAGATGATGAGAAAGAAAATCATTCCAACATGATTATATTGAAATAACAGTACAATGTAAACAGGTAAGTAAACTAGAGAGTCATTTAACTGAGACAGGACCCTGAACTTTCATCTGGCAGCCACCTGGGCATAAAGCACTGGAGACCGTACACTGCCCAGTCTGGAAAGTCAAAAACAAACTCCTGAAAAGCCCTAAGATTCCCAAGGAATTACACAGTGGTGCCTCAGTTCACGAACTTAATTCTTTCCAGGATTCTGGATACAAACCAAGTTTGATGAGAAACAAGTCAAATTCGATGGTTACATTCAATGCTGACCTTACAGGGACATTTGATGTGGTTCTTGTCCAGTTTGGTTTGCAACCAGAATCATGGAAAGAAATAAGTTCATGAACCAAGCTACCACTGTATTCTGTGAATTAGAACCACTCATAAATTAGAATAATTGCAGATTAGAGTAAATCTGGTCCACAGCAAGGTAAAGCAAGAACGCTATCAATCTAGCCCTTACCACTGGATAGAGGGTGTAAGGACCTTACAGATTGAAAGCCTTAAGTGAATATCTAACCAAGTTTGCATTCTAAATTCACATTACAATTATGGTCAAAGAAATTGCAAACTCAGAAATTAACCTTGAAGGGTTAACAAAGCCCTAGTTAGTCAACAGAATAACAAGCAAAGCCACTCTGCATGAGTATATCTTCCATTCATACTATAAGCTTAAAATTAAAAACAAAAATATCCAAGAAATAAAGGCCAATGAACTAGACTCAGCAGAAATATCATACAGCAGGATCAACTTTAGTATTATATGCAATTATGTATATTTAAAGAAATAAAAGATTGAAAATATCTAGACAAAACAAAATCTTCTAAAATGTAAAATATAATTAAAATGTTAATTTAAAATTTCATAACAGTAAATGTTTGCAAGGATTTGGAATATGAATCATCAATTATAAATATTTCTAACATAGTTTTAACACAGTTACTTTGGAAAATAATTTAAGCTTCTCCAGTGAAGTAAAGATAAACATTTTCAAGGTTCATTAATTCCATTAGATGTCATATACCCTAACCAGGCATGGTGGCGCACATCTGTAATCACAACACTTGGGAGGCTGAGGCAGGAGGATCTCTGTGGGTTTGAGGTCGGCCTGAACTGTATAGTGAGACCCTGTCTTGAAATAAAGGAAGAAGTAACTAAGTAAGTTATAGACTATAAAAAAAAACCTCCTTTATATGTTCATAAGGCAATAAGTACATAAGAGTTCATTGCAATGAAATGTGTAATAGTCAAGGACAGAGAAAAATCTCTGGTATATATACATAATTGAAAACTACACATAAATGAAGTTGAATGACCTGCAGTTATATACATTATCATGGATAAACCTCAGAAAATTTGTTTTAAACAGTAGAAAAATAAGCACAATTTGCCTCCAATTAGATAAAATTTAAAATATAAAATTAAACCACAGTGGCACAAAGTATAATTCCAGCTACTTGGAAGACTGAGATAGGAGGATCACAAGTTCAAGGCCAGCCTGGACATCTTACAGATAAATGAATAGTCTGTCTACAGACAAAATAAAAAGGACTAGAGTTGTAGCTAAATGGCAGAATGTTTGCCAGTATTCATTTCTCAATTCGGGAGCAGGGGGTGGAGAGGGAGGGTAGATTGACTACCACTCAAGAAAATCATAGCAGAATATCCATGTGCTTCAAGAAAATACAGGGTATTATGTCAAGTGAATGGCCAGTGACCTCTATCTCAAGTAGACGTCCATCCAATACAGCTCCAATAGCCTTTCTTTTATGCCTAGGAGTTGCAGTTTATTTGTAACACAGGATACACTTAAGGTAAATGATCAGTGATTTTTTTTCTTACATCATCTCTAACTGTAATGCAATCTTTTTTTTTTTTTTTTTTTTTTTAGTCGAATGAAATCTTTAGTGCTTTAGTACACCATGTGTGGGCCACAGGGAGGACAACCAGATGCCAACCCCTTCCTGTGAGTCAACACCATGTGTGGGCTGCAGGGAAGACAACCAGACACCAGCCACTCCTGGCTCATGGGCTGGGAGACAAGAACCAAGGTCCCCCTCCACCCACCATGCATGACTGGCTGATCCAGAGAAACACAGGCTGAGATGATACCTACTGAAGTAAAATACAACTTAATGCTTGTAGTGTTTAGTGTTTCATTGACTTTGCAGGCCTAAAGTCAGTAATCTGATCATCTATTTAGAGGATAGCAATACGCAGTATAGCATCTATGGGAGATCTCCTTCTGATGGTGGTAGCCATTGTTAATTTCCTATTATCTTGCTTTAAAGTCCTGTATCATTTTCATTGTTTTCTTTGGTTTCATCTTATTCTGTTTTGCCTTGTTTCATTTTGTTATATCTGATGGCATGGGCAGCTATTTCAAAGATAACAAGATATATTATGGTTGCTATCTTGGATTTACTATTATCCTGTTTTGAAGTTCTATGCTGCATTTATTGTTTTGTTTTTATTGCTTGTATTCTGTTTTGTTTAATTTTCCTATGTCTGATGGTATGGGCAGCTATTTTGAAGACACCTAGAGGTGTTATGGTAGCCACTGTTGATTTCCTATTACCTTGTTTTGAAACTCTGTATCACTTAAACTATTTTGTTTTGATTGGCGTTATTCTTTTTAAAATTAAAAATTTTTTTTAAAAATTTTTAAAGTTTAAAAAAAAGAAATATTTAAATGAAATTTTTGGCATATATGTTCCTCTAAATGCTTTCTTTTTATAGTATTAAAAACAGTAAATTCTCCTAAGTGAATACTACAGACTGTATATACTTATTTGAAATGCTTGAGGCCAAAAGTGCTTTCAATTTGGGAATTTTTAGATTCTATAATATTCACACATACTTCACTAGTTGAGCATCCTCATTCTGAAAATATGAAATCCAAAATGCTCCAAAACCTTAAACTTTCTGTGTGCCATGACAGTGCTCAAAGCTTTGGATTTCTGAGCATCTTGGATCTGAGATATCCAATCTGTATCTCTTTCCACATCTGTTGACTAGAATCTGACTTATATTCAGTTACAATGCCTCATAATTCATGCGAGACTGAATCTGCTATTTTGACTGTTTGTGATGTTTTGGCTAGCAGCTGAACAGATGGGTAGATTTTCTCCAGAATGAGTATTTGCCAACAATTGGAAGGGTGTAAAACTCTATCTCAAAGAAACCCAAACATAACCACAAGGAGTCTAACAAATAATTAAAACATCTACTGCTGCAGATAGAAATCATCACAGAATGATACTGTGTAGTCAGAAATCTTGGTATAAAATAACAATTAGGAAAACACTTTGATCATGTTAAACTAATGCTAATAGCAATTATAACAGGCTGGAATTTTCATGTGTTGTGTTTGTATTCATCTGAATCTTGGTTCTAGAAAATATTACAGAAAAGAAATAGAACAGAGATCCATGTTATAGAAAATAGATTGAACTCAGAAATCAAATCTTGAACTCATCTATGCTTCAGTAGCTGCATAATCTTAAGCAAGTAACAACTGCTCAGAGCATCCATCTCCTAATTTGTAAATAGGCACAGTAAAACCTAATTCACAAGGTTCCTCTAAGAATTACTTAAAATACATAGGGTGTCTAGCAAAAGTACCTGTCACAGGACAGGTTCTTAATAACTATATCCCTCCTTAATCAATAAAGTCCCTGCAAACAAGAACAAGTCAAAACTTTCATCCTCACAACTTTCAATGAGGCAAAGATGACTCAAAGTTAGTGACAAAGAAAAGGTTACACCTATAACATCAATAAAAATAATAGGTTGCAGAAAACTCTAAAACATTCTACAATCATACTTCAGAGCCTTCTTGTAAGCATCTTGAAAGAACAGAATCTAATGAATGAATCATTACAGACTTTATAAGGGAAAAATCCTGAAGAAATAATCATGGTAAATCATATATTCTCAACATTCATTTGACATCTACTACATTAATATCTCTTCTACACAGTTAAACCCAATACCCTATGGCACATACCCACAGCCCATAACCAGCTTTTCAAAAACCTTGTGTCCCTCTGTCCAATTCCTGGTTTCTGGGAGGAAAGAGGAGTTCCACAACCAACATAATCCTGTGGTCAGGGTGGGGAGAAGAGTGGTCTCATAAAAACCCAGGCATAGCCACACATAAATGGCTCATCCAGTAAAAACACAGAAGTGTGACCAAGAAGCACAGGCAGGGGCTTTTCTCAGATCAACTCCCTGCATCCCTACCTCTCTCCCTTCACCAATTAGAAAAAGAAAGGTCATTTTGCTTTAAATCCACACTCAGTCCCTAGGAAGATTTAAAGAGTCTGCATAAACACATTTAATACAATAAGGTAACACAATTTTAAGAACATATACATAAAGAAGTTATAAGGAAAACAAGAAAGAAAAAGCAAACCAAGAATTGAGCAGCTGCATAAAAGACACACTGCAAGGTCTTACATGCTGCTAAAAGTAATTTGCAAATTTAAAGAGATCCTATAAGTTCAAGGACAGGTAAGGTTTATAGGAGAATTAAGGACAGCTTCAGCATTTATGATTTTCAGGTCACCATTATGACCACAAGCAAAACTAGGCCTGTTGCTCAATTGTAGAGTGGTTGCCTAGCCTGCGAATTCCCTGGGTTCCATTCCACACCAAAAAAAGGAAGCCAAAGAGGTCTGTTTCTCTCCTGATTCCTGCTTTTTTGATATGGCTGCTTTTGCAGTCACTGAGTAGTTGACATCAGAATCCACAATAGGAACGTGTAATAAAATAAGTGAATATATATTCCTAGTACAAAAACAGGGTAATATACAAAATGCACCTGCACCATTTTTACATTGCTCAGACATATTTTGACACAATAACTGTAAACACTACATCAAAAATTGATTTTTGGTTGTTACTACTTATAAAATGTGCACACACTCTCTCACTGATACACAGAAAGGAGAAGTATTGCTTTCTTTAAATTGCAAGGGGAAAAAATCAAAATAAGATCATGAGATGTTTCATAACATCCTAGAGATAATATCCCTTATATTTCAAAACAGCTTTAGTCACCTGGGGCTCCAGTTGTTCATCAGATACAGCACTTGACACATTCAGCATGGCATGAATGACAATCACTGTTTAGGGTACAAATCTGTACAGATTACATAAAGGATCCAGTACCAGTCAACTTCCCACGGCAAATAAATTTTTTAAAAGGAAGGGTAGTCTCAATGTTTATTTTGTATTAAGAAGAAGAAATCAAATGAAAAGGGAAACGAGTGACATTAAAATCCTTATACAATAGTTTATTTTTTCCTTGGGAGCACTGAGCAGATTTTACTAAATTTAACCTAATTTTACCATGGCAACAGTTTTATCACTCACTATTATACTTTAGCGGAAACGCAGCATTTGCTGTCCTATTTTAGCACCTTGATCCTCTCTGCAACTGACTTGTAAAAGACTTAGTTTTTAACGTCAATGAGAATATGAATATACATACATGCACATTTACTGAGATTCATGAATTATTAGAACATCTATATTTATAATAAATTGAATACATCTTCCTCCAAGGGAAGATCTTTTATGACAAGAGCCTTACTCAGTGGTTAAGGGGTTAATAAACAAAAGGAATCACTGGACTGAAAATAAAAATCACCATATTAAAAAAAAAAAAAGGTGACACCAAAAGAATTAGGTACTATATAATCCTGTAACCACTGAAAATTCTCAACAGTAAAATAAAGCCTTATAGTCCCAGCACTTTCATTAGTTTTCCAGTAGCACTGGATGCAGAGTGAATTACAATGAAGTAGAAAGCAATGGCGATCTCCTTTTGAAGAACATACACTTACAGAGGGAACGCACTCCTTCAGCTCACACTATGATGATAACTGGCTTATCGTACGGTACCACTAAACTTTAGTGCCTTGAAATGTTTAATGAAATAGAACACTGCATTTAACCTGCATGAGAAGAAATGCTCAATAGCTGACACAGTGAACCATAATGAACCAATGTTAACTTAAAAATACAGAACTGTAAAAATTAGTTCAAATTTCTATAAGAAGCCTTTATTGTTGTACAATTTGGAGTTAAAATCATACTTAGTATGTATATTTTAGAGGTAAAGGTAACAAAGAATGACAAGACCTATATAAAGGAAAATCGGGGATTACGTATGAGAATGTTTCAGTCCAAAAAATGTGAGCGGCAGGCAAGGAGATGCAAAGTGAAGTATGACATTAAAGCAGATCTTACAAGACAAATTTTTGCTTTTCTTTGCATTAGATGCACAGTCTGCTAGTACCCAAAAACAGTAGGTCTCCTGAGCAACTGGGTGGGGGGGGGCGGTTATGACAACACATGCATCTCATTAATAGTCCTGTCCTTAAGTCTCATAGTTCTCTGCCTTATGAGGCAGAAGGCGGACAATCATTAAAGAAAAAAAGTTAACCCTGTATTAGCCATTTTAATTGGGAAGTGTCATAAGTCTGAACTAGCTTTTCTCCTAATAATCCTATATTTAATCCCTTTTAGTTCATCAGAATTAAAAAATCAATCTCAATTTCCACTGGAGTATGAGTAACAGATGGCCTTCAAGCCAGATAATAAGGTCCTTCTTGTGTTTACTAAGATGCCGTTTACTTTGGATGCAGAATTATGGAATACAATCCCTAATCTCAAGCTTCTTAAAATCTGGTTGGGGAGACATATCTGTCAGTAACAATACATACAGCTGTGGCCCTCAGTTGGGCCACAACAAGGCTCTGGGGAAGACTGATAGAAGGATGTTTGAATGGATGGATGGATGGATGGATGAATGGATGGACGGACAGACAGCCATCTCCAGACAACATTATCCTTAGACTTATGACTGGACCACTTTCAATGAGACTTTCCCTTCTCCAGGGCTTTATATGCATCATACCATCTTAGAACAACCACTTCAACTTCATTCATAAATTCCTAACCTCTAAAGCAGACTACTGGGGAAAGAGTGCTTGGGATCAATACAAGGCATTCACAAGTCCTCATGCGCTTCAAATTCTCTACAGCTGTGCAGTCCATTACAGAACCCAGAAACCACAAAGTGGCACCTAAGCTTCAAATATGCTTATGAGATGAGACCAGTATTTATTATTTAATGAAATTAAAATTTAATAACCATACATAGTGACTACAGTGCTGGAAGTAAGATACAAATATTTTCAGTCTCAAAAGACTACTCAAGAGACTAAATTTTGGGCATAATATAATTGGATATATGCATTCCTGAAAAATCTGATCGAAAACATTCTCATTCTCGAAAATAATACTCAAGAGGATATTGTTACCAGAGCCCTCTGAAATTTTCTAATAAAAATTATAAGCACCATTAAAAATAAGATATATAAAGTTATTAATCAAGAAATATCACCATAAACATTCAACCATACTTTCAAAGTAAAGGTGAAGGTGTATGAAAGAAGGTTGTAAGAAAGACATCTAAGTTATAGAAGTACAGAAAGATTATGCTATAGTTTGGATCAGGAATGTCCTGAAAATACGTGTTAAAGACTTGTTCCTAGCCTGCAGAATACTAGGAGGTAGAGAAAGCTTCAACAGGTAGGGCTTAAACTGAGCACAGCACTATATGTACACTGGTAATCCCAGTTGCTAGGAATGCTTAGGTAACAGAATCATGGGTTTTGAGGTAGCCTGGGAAACTCAGGGAAACTGTCTCAAAATAAGAAAGAGTGCTGGGCATAGTGGTGCATGTCTGTAATCCCAGTATGTGGGTGGCCGAGGCAGAAGGAACACTGTGAATTCAAGGCCAGTCTGTGCTACACAGTGAGTTTAAGGCTAGCCCAAAATGCATAGTAAGACCCTGAAGAAAGAAAGCAAAAAAGCAAGAAAGCAAGAAAAAGAGAGAAAGTGGGGGTGGGGAGGAGATGGGAAGGAAGGATGGATGAACAGATGGAAGGAAGGAAAGAAGGAGAAAAGAGAAAGAGAGATGAGGGAGGGAAGGAGAGAGTGAGCTGGGGAAAGAGCTCACTGATACAGTGCATGCCTTGAATGCATGAGGCCTTGAGTTCAATCCCTGGTGGTGAACCTATGACACACATGCCACAGCAGGCTGTCTGTACCATTGAAAGCTCCAAAAGTTTCACCCTAGAACCACAAAGAACCTACTGGAAGGAAGGTAGGTCACTGCGTCCTGCAGGGGACAGTGGAACTCTGCTCTCATCTCTTCTCTCTGTATCCCCACCCCCTCTCCTCTTTAACTTCCTTAGTTTCCACAAAGTGAGAAGCTCTGCTCCATCACCCACTTTCCACCATGATGTGTGGACTTACCATAGGCCCAAAAGCAATAAGGTCAATCAAACACAGACTGAAATCTCCAAAACTTTGAGGCGAAAAGAGCCTTTCTTCTTTAAACCTTAATTATCTTTGGCATTTGTTACAGTAACAGAAAGCTAACACAGCCAGGGAATAACTGTGATAAAACCAAAGGAGAGACAATGAGATAACAGCAGGCAAAGGTGCCCCATTTCTCTCCTTGCTAAACTGTGTTCTTCTGCCACTGTGCTTAGAGTTCAGCTTTTACTATCTAATGACAAAAGGCATTATAGTAATATGCCAAGAAAAATCATGTGTAAACCAAAATGGTCACCATATTGATTCAATATCACTACTGCATTTATCAATTACTTAGGAATTAATTTTTGTAATAGAAACACAAGTAGTAGCAGAAAACACCACATATCAAACAAGTTATTTTTGTGTGCCACTGCACTACCTAAAATAGTTCTGACTACAACCCCTTCCTCACTGTGGTCTGTCTAAACTATGCCCATTATTCAAGCCAGTACTAGTAAACCTAGGGCATGCATCCCACAGTCAGCTGATCATTATCACTGACAGCTCTAAAGGTTCACCATCCCTGTTACAACACAAGTCCCAATTGTTTCCATACCCACAGAGACAAAGGAATGTTTCCTCTTGGGAATATTTTTATTCATACTCCATGTAAAATTTAAGACAAATTTATCATTACTGCTATTGTAGCTTACTATCATTATTACTACTGGGGAAGTCTAGAAAGGTTAATAGAAATTCAGAGAGGAGAGCTAATTCCCCTGTAAACACTTCCACTGAGTCGAGTCTAGGCCTGACTCTGTGCCTAGGTCCCCATATGATGCTGGGGAAGTCAATGCCTTTTGTTTAGGCTTCAAACAAACTCATTTTTAAAAAACCTACATTGAGTGTTATAACTGCAAAACTTATTTTTAAAAAGAAGGTCCTGTTGACCTTTAACATGCATAGAATTGAAATAAGCAGTAGCAAGAGAAATTTCTAGACTTTTCCTTTCATGTATAGATGCAAAGGGTAATCAACATAAATAGAACAAGTCTAAATTTTTTAAATTATTTCAATAAACATCACATGGTTATTAATCCTCCTCAAAATATCCCCCCTCCCTTTGAACACAGTTAACCCATCATCCACGCCACTTTCTAAAGCAGTTATGGAAGTCTTCTTTAGTGAGGAGGTTTATAAGGTATAATAAAAAATGTGATGAATGCTGCTGCCAAGTGCCATCCAGTGGAAAAGTAGGCTCATGAAAACACTGCCATGTGTCCGCATCCACCTTTTTGACCAGATCTGGTGCCCTGTGACTTCTGGCTCCTTCCCCAAAATCAAAAAGACAATGAAAGGGAAACTGAATCAATCAGGACATTGAGGCAGCCACAACAGTGTGACTAAGGACACTCCTATAAGAGAACTTCTAAAACTGCTTCAGAAAGTGACAAGAATAATGGGATAAGTGTATTTGAAGTGACGGGGAATATTTTGAGGGGGATGAGTAACAACGTATCTTTTACTCTAAGTTTTTTAAAAATTTAAACACTTGCCATATTTTTCAATCATACCTCATATATGCAAAAAATCATCTTAAATTTGAACATGGCATTTAGGCCATGTTGTAACTTATTTTATCTGGTTTTACTCCTGATTTCAGTACACCTATATCTCCCTTGGTCGATTTATCTGCTGCATAATAAAAAATAATAGAATTTTTCTCTGTATTGGAATATGTTTCTAACACATAATGATGACATTCATCGTGGGGAGTAGGTACACATACATGACGTTTTCCCACTCTCTGCATCCCTTGGAACTACAATTTAACCACCACATATTAAATGAGGTGCCTGTTAAACACGTTAAGTTTTTTTAAAACTAGACTATATATAGCTGGACGTGGTGGCGCATGCCTTTAATCCCAGCACTCAGGAGGCTGAGGTAGGAGGAGCATTGTGAGTTTGAGGCCGGCTTGGGCTACAATGTGAGCGCAAGGCTGGCCTGAGTTACATAGTACAACCCTGCCTCCAAAAACTAGGGCCAGGAGTTTGGCTCAGTGGCTTAAGCACCTTCCTGGTAGGTGTGAGGTTGTGAGTTCGATCCCCAGTGACACAAAAAAAAAAAATTAAAAATAATAAACTAGACTATATATGTACTCTTTTTTTTAGATAGGTTCTCACTAAGTTGCCTGAACTTGTGATTTTCCTGTCTCAGCCTCTCCAGTAGCTCTGACTACAGGCGTACAACATGTGCAGCACATGAATTTATTTTTAATTTTTTTCCTTATTTGGAATTAAAAGATGATTTTTAAAGGCTATGACCTGTCTCCCACTCTAAGCTGAAGTATCTCGAAATACAGCCTGTCATCAATATAAACTTCAAAAAGTATATACACATTGTTGATAGTTAAATTTATAATGTATATCCAGGCAACTACATATTCAATAATACTGTGACAGATTTTATCTAGCCGTATGGTTCCAGAGAAAAGTAAATACAGAAATAAAGGAAATATATATATTAAAAGAGTTCCTGCAACTCCTGATTGTTGGATTATACGCATGAGCTATCATGCCCAGTAGAAGATCATTTGGGTCTGGAAATTTGAGCCCAGCTGAGCAACATAGTGAGACCCTATCTGAAAAATAAGTAGAGAAACAAAGTAAAACTTTGAAGGGGTTTTGATTGAATTCTGTCCTTCTATTTTTGACAGTGGTAATAACCATATGTGTTAACCAAATTTCTGTGATCTATATTTTCATGGCTATCATTGTGTCTAACTTCAAAGAGTAACCTAAACTGCCAGTATTATGAAAGTATGAGAACTGCAGTTTTTAAAATAATTAAGGAAATCTTAGAAGTATTACATTAATAGGATAGTGTGACTGTCTCCTGCTATTCGCTATTTAACAACCTTTTCATAAAGTATAGAAATTTTATATAACAAGTTTAAGGAAGAGGTTTAATTGCCTCAGAAGAAATATTTTATTAGGATTTTTGTTTTTATTTTTATAAGTAGTTTTGGTGGCTAGATGGATGTAATTGACGTTTTACTTTTAAATGGAACCATATTTTGTTAATCACTCCTCTGCAAACTAGAAAGTTCTGAATTCCTTATCTCCTATTCTTGCACTTGACTCAGGCCAAATAAATTTACACTGTGATTCTTAGGAATAAAAAAAAGGTAGAGAGGCCCTGCTAATTGATTTCCCATAAAATATGTTTATTTCATTAATATCTCTTACAGGTAGGAAACATTATCACAAAGCACTCTTTTCTTTTATTAGACTCTAAAAAATATACTATAAAGAGGACTAGGTATATAGTTCATGAATCAGCTACTCATCTCCCACACATGAAAAAGTCCAAGGACACTTCCTTCACTGCGCCTTTCACTTTTAAGTGACCCTATTTTAAAAATGTATCCTGGGACTGTCTTCACATTAGAATTTTTAATTCTCAAATACTGACTGACATCATTAGGGACAATGATGCTTCCAGTAGTGAGTGTAAAAAAAGCCTTGGTTTTCTACATTATTTTCACTCATTCATTTAGAATAATGCTACCTTATAAATAGGATTTGATACATGCAAAAGAGCAAATTGAAAGCACTGGTACTATATACTATAATCACTTATTATAGTATTTTAAATGCCTTCTTATTAATGGTAAAATAGTTTTAAAGCCACCCATGATATATACCACAGCTAATTCAATTTGACAGTGAAAGATGCTATGTTGGTCTCTTATGGCAGATATAAAATATACACCATGAAAGGTCTTATGCATATATAATCACATTTTTCTGTGCTGCGCATTTTCCAGTACCATAAAAAAGAAAAGGAAGCATTCCTAATAAGGCTTTCACTGGATTTTTTCATTGTTTCCTGTTGTGTACTTTAAATACATCTTCTTTTACTGTGCAGTTATAACAGTTTTTCTGTACGAGAAAATTTTTCAGTTCTTCCTTGAATTGGGCTCATATGGACTCCATTTCAACATTATTCATGAAATATTCTGAACACATACAAAGGATACCTCAATGATCTTAAAAATGCTGAAGTTTCTATTTTCTTTAATTCTGCTATCAAGAGATACAATGCATTCATCTCTATGTGGTAGACTGCCTTTCAGGCATCATTAAGGTTTTAGAATTTCAGAAATTCTGCTATGGTCACACAGACCAAGAACCTGTACTCCGTAAAATTCCTAGAGAAACTTACCAGATACTACCTTTTGTTTTTTCTTTTAGTTTTATTTCCAGTGAAGTTTAAAAAGAACAGAAACTAGGAACACAAATACCTTGGAACATATTGGAATCTACATGTTCTACAGAGAGAGATAGGAAACTGGTGGAGCAGTCACATTTAAGTAGTATTCTAGTGAACGAGTTGGCCCACAAGTTTTGGCTACTAGAGAATTCATCTGCTCCTATAAAATGTTTAGGGCCCGTTAATTCCCCTTTTATTAACCTAGCCAGAGTTGGTGTTTACCACTTTCAACACAGTCTCTTAATGAACATGCCATAATGGGCTTTAATGGAAGGAAAATGAAGTCATGTGTATAGACTGCTGCTGTAAGGCTAAACTGATGCTAAAGACTCAAGTCATTACAATCCAGAGGGTAGAACTTAGTTATGGATTTAAGACTTTAAAGTAAAATGGATCCATGAATACAGAGGCTTTGCTATATATCTTGACTCCAAAGAAAATACCTTCTATCTGTTTTTAACCAAAAGTGAAATATGCCAAAATAGAGCAACACAATTCTGGGGTGAGCCCCGTCATGCCATACCATATGTGATACATATATTTAAACTCATCCTTATTTAGTTTGTTCTGTTTTGTTTTTGTTTTTGAACTGGGAATCAAACTCATGTCCTCATGCTTGCCAGGCAGGCGCTGTGCCACTGAGCTGCACCCCTGGCCCCACCTTTATTTAGTAATTGAAACAACTGCGAAGTTTCAACAAGGTTTCCTGTTTAAAGGGTTACTATGGGACATTCTCCAGTACTGCAAACAATTTCCTCACTAATTTACTTTATAACTCAAGGATTTTGTGAATGATCCCATAGCCAAATATATACATGGACACTTACATGTACAAAAGTCTTGTTTAATTAGCCCAATCCTGGAACCATGCATAAAAAAAAAAAAAGAAAGACCATTTCTCCTTAAGCTTATAATTTAGTTATCACAAGATCTATAATTTGATTTTGTGTGTGTTCCAATAAAAACTTAGTTAATAAAAACTAAGCTAGATTTGAAGCAGGCTGTAGACTGCTTAACCTGGTTATAATCTGTGACAAAAGATTACTTCAGGGAAGTCTGGTCATGCAGCCTGACTATGCATCCTGGAAATACAACCATTGATATAGCATACAAACCAACCACTGATAGGCCATGTAAAAAAGAACAAACAATTCCAGAGGTTAAAAACAGAGAGGTTAGCAAAGAATGAAACTGGAGAGTGGGAGGTGACAACCAAGTTACTACCCTTCTCTCACCAATTTACTATCCAAATGAGAAAGGAACCAAAGGTGCAGCTTCACTGCTGACAACATAACTTGGTGATGAGATTTTGACCATATGTAAGAGACCAGACAAGACTTAAGAGCAATCTTTGAACTATGCAGATAACAAATGGTTAAATAATTAAGGAATGGGAGGGCTTCTGTATAATAACCTAAGGGATTTGGAGCCTTCACCTTTTTAAGATCATGTCACCACCTGTGCCCAGTATGAATTACACAATAGTTTAGCATTCATATTCAAGTCAGTATTAATATTGATGAGGTGGTCTAACCCAAGAGAGAAATATGATTTTGAAAACAAAGAATTTATTTTCCCAATAATTGTAATATATAAAAGACAACAAATCATGGTGTGTGCTCATTTGAGATCAAATTCGGATAAAGGCCAAGTCAAGTAAATAGGTACTTTCCTTTTTTTTTTTATAAAATTATTCCCTTTGCTTTGGAACACAGGATAGTAACAGTCTCAGAGTAGTATGCCCAAAAGAACAAGATAAGAATCAAGCAGCCACCTGTAAAGCAAAAGAAGAGACCAAGATCAAGATTTCAGCTAGCTAGGATTCCCTGATAACTGTGGCACTTAGTGGAAAATGTGCATCTTCAGTTCATAAGTATTTAGCCTACAATTATGACTGACACCCTTGTTTTACAAAACAAATTAACATTCTATGGACATTAAAAATAGTGTATATTATATATATATATATATATATATATACACACACACACACAAAAGTATACAAATAAATGAACAGAAAGCTTCAGTTTATTCTATATATTTTCTTGTATAATAGTATTCTTTGTACTGAAGAAAATTTATCAATATAAACTGTAGGCATAGAAATGTAATAATATTAAACTAGACATTGCTCTAATAAATCAGATTCTATATAGAACAGGAGAGTCTAACTGAGTCTACTTGGGTAGCCAGGGTTCCAGTCATATTGCAAAGAGCACCAATTCAAAACAGGTTCATTATCATAAATGGAGAAGTTCAAATTTATTTCAAAGCAAGTATAACTTATAAAGGGAAAATAGTTCATATTGTGTTATTTGTATGTTTGGTATGGTCAAAGAAACTTGAATCTTCATGCACAAAAGTGAACTGTAAGTGAATCAACATGTACTAATAAAAATATAGGAAAAGAATCCCACTTATTCAGGGCTTTACAATGCAAATTAAGAATATCACTTATTCAGTACTTTATAATGCAAATTAATGTACATCTATAATTTTATTTAATCCCCAAAACAGTTCCACAAAGTTACTATTTTTAGTGTCCTCATTTTATAAAATGTGACACCAAGGCACAGAGATGTTCAAATGACAGTGTTTTAGTCGAAATTCAAGCCCATATTTGTCCTATTCCATATTTACATTGCTGAACATGATTACAATACCACATTTCATACAGGGCAAAGACATGCAAATTTCAGTTCTCCAAATAATTATATGTTTCAAAAAAGAAAATAATATCCAACATTTTTTTAGCTAGATATACATGGTATGACTGAAAAACACAGTTAATGTTTTGTTTGTTTTGTTTTGTTTTGTTTTTTGTACTAGGAACTGAACTCATGATCTCACACTTGCCATGCAGGCACTGTACCCCTGAGCTATATCCCCGGCCCCAATGTTTAAATTTTTTAAAAAATTATTCCATTAAGAGACCCTTGATATTAATCCCCTATAAATACTCCTTATTTTGAACATACTTATCTCATTATTCTTGTCACTTTCTAAAGCAGCTTTAGAAGTCCTCTTTCATGACTATCTGGAATTGAGTTCTTCAGGCTGCCTCAATGTACTGACTCAATTCAAAACACTTAACTCTCATAGTCGTTTTGACTTTGGGGAAGAGAAAGAAGTCACACAGCGAATAAAGTGGATGAAGACAACACCACAAAGTTTTTACAAGCTTTCCTTTCGGCTGGATGGCACTCAGCAGCAGCATTTTCTGTATTTTTTTTTTTACTACACCTTGTAAAGACACTCAAGAAAGGAAACTTCCAGAACTGCTTCAGAAAGCAGCAAGAATGGTAAGCATGTTCACAGCAAGGAGTATCTTGAGGGATATTAATGACAATGTGTATTTACTATGGTGATAAATGTTTTACTTAAACATTCAGGTGTATTCAAGCACATCTCATATATGTTAAAATACAAAGATCACACATCACACTACTACATCAATTAACAGACCAAATGTTGTTTTGTAAATGACTTCCTTATTAGACCTGAAAGTCACAGAGCTATAAATCACTTGGCACCTGAACTGAATTCAGCTTGCTACATGCTTGTCAGCTGTATTATATGACTGCCCGTAGCCCCAGAGCAACTGCACTGAAAAATTACCAGCTCGATACAGCAAATCATCACACTGCAGTCTCAAATACGAAATGGCATTTCAAACTATGTGTATAGCTAGGTAGAAAATATCTCAGATCCCACATCTCAAACTTTATGTGTTACAAGCATAACGCTAAAAACTCAGATTCCATTTCTTTCGAAAAAATATATGACCTTTTGCTTGGCAAATTGTTTCCTAAAAAAAATATAAAAACTACAGTAATACCTTATTTTCTAGCTCAGAGCTATCGAATGCCTTCACAAAAAAACAAATTCTTCTAGTCTGTTACAGTATTTGCTACAAAAAATTTTGACAAGTCTTACTTCTAGAAGAATCTAGGTAGTTGCAAATGCGGGGAATATGCCTTCATGAACAGTGGCAACATATCGTTCCCCTGCCTCTTTAATGTCTGTTACCCATCCCCCAGCCATGAGTTCTCCCCACAACTTGTTGAAACCCATAGTTTCAGAAAGCGATGAATTCTGTTGACTTAACCTTTGAGTTTCAATTGAAACAGTTAAGGGAGAGAGAATGGTACTGTTTTTGAGATCAAAATTTAAAGTCAAGTATTAGGATACTGAGCTACTAATGAGGTATTGGTGGTAAATTATTTCGGAGAACTGAAAAACCCTAAGAAAATGAGACTGGAGCCAAGAAAAAAAAAAAGCAAGAAAGAAAAGAAAAGCAGAAACAAACAACAACAACAAAAAATAAAAATAAAATAAATAACACGATGATTTGACAGTTTTACATAGATAGTTCCTGACCACATAATCTAATCAGGTCTTCAAACCAATATAACTCAGACAGGAAAACTTTGGTTACAAAACAGATGCTGGCTCTGACACACTAATTTTTGTATTTTGAAGATTTCACAAGATTTAAAATCTTCCTGTCTCGTGTCAGTATTATTTTTCTTGCTATCTTGAAATCATCAGATTTCTGTTTTGGCCCCATCAGAACATATAAATACTGATTTATGTTAAGTCTGGAGCTGAGCTTCAATTCCGACTTAAGTATTTGCTTCTACTACTTCAGGCCTCTTCTGCATGATTTTCCTGACAAAGCTTGATCTAGGTCACTTCTTCCTACATCAATCCTGGTCAGTATTTAAAGAGTTCTTTTCCTAAATCTAAACTCTTTCCAAGCTTCCTTCTATTCCTGCCCTCTTTCCTCCATAACTGCTTTATGCTCCAAAAGCTGGCATGTAACCTCATCCATACTCCCTCTCTGTGTGCAAGTCATGCAACCTCCCTGACTTCTTGTAATGATTCACAGTATATTTCTGAAGATCAAATGAAACCATGAATAAGATATGAGAACTGTAAAATATAATAAAGATACAGAGTGATAGTTAGTATTATTCAATACTGTACATAGGACACAGAAAAGAGAAAATTTACACGAACATTATTAACCATTCCAGGTTTTAATTTATAAAACGTGCCAGCATAACAAACCCTACATAGTTTATTTTAGGTATTTTGTCTTAATTTTCTGAATGTACTAGAATAAAATATTTCTGAAAACTAGGCTGTATTAAAAAAAAAACCTTCACTAAACTAGTATTTGAGAATCATAGTACAGCACAACGAAAGTTTTATTTGAAGCAACATAAAAATATAGCTTCTTTTTCCTCTGAAAAGAAAGTATATGTGTACTTACATATTTCTAAAACTTGTTTTTCTTATCAGTTAATAAGATACGGTCACATTAAATCTACTTCCCTCACCTTTCAATGTATTATCTGCATTAGCAACTGTTTTTTAGATATAAAGTTCTATGAACTCACAAGTTATTTCCCCTTCAGATAGGTGATCTTGTCCTTTTTATATTAAACTTTGTCTCTTTTCTGCTGAGAGCAGTTCCCCCAGGCAGTCAAGTCAGGTCAGCTTACTTTCAAATTGAGTCATCTTCTGACAAAATATGATTATGGAACGCATTAATAATTTTAAGTGCTTGCAGAATAAATCCAAATGCATTCCTTTCCTCTTTTAACACACACCTGCAACACTGTCTCAAAATCTTATTACAGAATCTAAAATTCAAAAATGGACTTCTCTATATTCATACGTTCCTCCTTACTGATTCTAGATTCTAACTCTCCTACACATTTGGCAACACTATCTAATCTAGTCACACTCTGAAATTACTGTAACTTCTTCAAAACTTCATTCCATAGTCCAATACTCTCATCTTCGACTGTTGCTTGACAAATCGGTTGTCACGGTATATCTACCTAAAGAAAACAACTAAGCTCAGAATATTGTTTTCACTGACTGCAAAACTACAGTACATAATGCAAACAATTTTTCACATAAGCTAGGTGTAAAGATACATAGTGTTTGCACTTCATAAGAGAATACCTTATTTCAAAAACTAAATCTTCACCAGACCAAGCAGATAAGTTAATAGAAGTCAGTAAGACATCATTACTTTTACATACAACCTTGAATATTACAAAAGCAGCCAACTGATAACATCAGAAATAGTCAATTGCCTTCAACACTGCCCAAATGGAAGCAAAGTATTATGTGTCTATGGAGGTAAAAATTGAATGACAATTTAAGCTCCGCTTCTTAAGGTTTTTTTTTTCATGCATTTAGAATTCTCCCAAATAAAACAAGAAAAGAGATCAGATTGATATATATTATAAATATGATTATATGAAATTCCGGGCAATAAATACAACTCTCCTAAATCAAACTTTAAAAAGGCATTTCACTTTCAACAGGATAACAGCTTTAAGAGATCAATAAATTAAAATGAAAGTCTAAAACCCAACTATCTCATTTTAAAAACAAAATATGCAAGTAACACTTTGAGATTCAAGTTTGTTTTATTCAACCTTGCATATAAGTTTGGCAGTTTTTTTAGATATAATTTCCTAATACAAAAAAATATGATAGAACCAACAAAGATTTGGGTAGGGCAAAAAATACATATTTGAGATGGGGTGGGGATTATTTCTAGATCTGCCTTGTTGGGATGGGGGAATGGGTCTCATAGGAAACAACCTTTTCTAATAAAGGAAGTAACTGAGCTGATTTCAAATGGCAGTGTTTTCTTTCTTGGAATATTTATAGGTAAGTTGTGAAAATAAATCTGTGTATCAGTGGGGCATGCCTGTAATCTCAGCACTATGAGAGGCTGAGGCAGAGGGGTTGTAAATTTAAGGCCAGCTTAGATAACTTGGCGAGACTCCTTAATGAGATCATTTCAAAAAAAGGAGGGGGGTGACAAGGTTGTAACCCAGTACGAAGGCCCTCAGTTTATTAAATATACAAAAATAAAATAAATACTTTGCACAGAATGTTATATTCTGGTTGAGGCTGAGGCAGAGGGGTTGTATATTTAAGGCCAGCTTAGATAACTTGGCAAGACTCCTTAATGAGATCATTTCAAAAAAGGGGGGGAGGGTGTATGTGACAAGGTTGTAACCCAGTATGAAGGCCCTCAGTTTATTAAATATACAAAAATAAAATAAATACTTTGCACAGAATGTTATATTCTGGTTGGGGCACATCTCAAGTGCAACAACAACCAGCCTGCAACCCTAATACTGTACTACCCTCAAACACAGTACTACTTCAACTGATTTTTGAATGGTTCATCTTTCTGGTTTCTCTGCCTTACTATAGGACTGATCACATACACCATATATCATAATAAAATGTGACATTTATGTAGTGCTGTCTAAGTGAGCATTACAGGTACCCACCCACTTTACAGATATGAAAAACACTAAAGTACAAAGAGATTAGTGACTTGTCTTAGGTCACACAGATATTAAACACAATGAGCAAATACATGTATAACTTCACTGACTCTAAAATATAAGGAAGTAAATGTATTCTATTAAAGATTTCTCTTTAATTTAGTTCCAAAATGTATTCCCTTCAGTTGAAGCAGCTCTCTTTTCAAGCTCTTTTATCCCAAAATTTCACTACGTATAATAAACTTATCATTGGATCAAGGCATCTGGATCTAATGAGGTCTGTACTGATTATATATTTCCTTCATATAAGAATCAAAGGTATATTTTACAAAAGTTTCAGAATTTATGAGTCACAGAATTGAGATATAGATTATATCTGAAATAGGTATATTCGCAACACTAGCAGAACAAAGCTTGTTAATCTACAGTAAATAAACAAGCACAGTTCTATTACGAACACAGAAATCATCAAGTAGACACTGTTTTTCATCAAATACTGAATCATTGTGACCTGCCAGCAGCATGAAATAAATCAATGTTTAATATTTAATATTTTGTGATGACAATCCTGAACCAGATGTGTATTTAAATGTTACGTTCTTTGACACTGCAATTGCAATTCAAGACTAGATCACGAAGAGTTGAAAACATGTGCCTGAAAATAGTACTTTAAATTTAATAAATTTTCCTAGCATTTTAATGTTACCTTATAGGATTTCATGCTTTAGTGATATTTTAAATACAATTTCAAAATTAAGTTTATTTTCTTGTGGTAAAAATATAGTAATCTTCAAAGAAAAATATTCAATATAGAAAGCTCACCAGTATAACCTTGGATGTTTAAACAATTATGCATAAAACGATTGCCTCAAACAACAAAAATTTTAATATAGTTAACTCTGAAGCAAGGGAAAGCTCAAACACATTATTACATTATTGCTTGATCTTAACAAGTGAAAACAACTTTACTTATGTAATACTTAATACTAGTAATTTTTCACAGAAAACCAGTAAGAACTAAAATGAACCATTTGTTGTCTGAAAGGAGAGGGAGATTTTATTCTCTTCCTGTTCAGAAAAAGGGAAAGGCCTTAAAACAAGCTACATTCTGTACAAATGGGCACAAACAGCGGCCTGTGTCACATGTGCAACGCATCTCTGTGCTGTCACCCAGCTTTGTTTTTATCAGTTCTCAAGCAGAAGAGAAAAGTTGTGAGAGATCTGTGGGGAAGAGAAACACTTTGTGTAGAGGTTAAAAATCAGCTACTGGAATTCCAATACCTACATATCTCTTTCCGTATCTGAAGATTTCTCAAATAATATACTCAATGCTGCTTCTGCTCCTTTCCCAAGTATTTTCGTTGTTATAGAGGCCATCTAAATGTAAAAGCATTTGATGATAATAAGCAATAACTTTGTGTAGATTTTCTTTTTCACTGAAAAAGAGAAAAAGTAATTATCAACACAGAGTTAGAGGTATGTTCTCGTGTGGCTGTTTTCTGCTTAAGAGTTCAAAAACTGCATTATTTAATGAAGTACAGATAGAATTTTAAAGTGTATATAGGGACATGAAAACAAATGTCCAATTTCATAGTGTATAAAATCCCATTTTAAATCTTGACATTGCTTGACAATAGAAATAATATGTTACCTATTTTTCACTATTGGAATAACAACTATTAATCATATAATATGTGCCAGATGTAGTTCTGGGCATAGTCCCGTATTTTAACTCATTTAACTTTAACAGTTCCTCTGAATGGAGTTTTATTAGTCTTTATTTCAGGTAAATAAACAAACATAGACACATTAACTGACTTGCCCAGTTTAAAGAAACCACAATTTCAACTTTGCTTTTCTTTTCAGTTAACAAGTATCTCCTAAGTACTTTTTTCTCTGTCAGGCCCTACACTTGGCACACATCATGTACGCTACAAATTCATTTCTCTTCTACAGCACCATATAACCTCTGGCATCCAGCAAAGTGCTTAGCCCATGTTAGTTTCTCAGTGAGGATTCACTGAATTATTAGGTTAAATTATTTGTCTCTACAAAATATTAAATAGGTTTTTTGGTCCACATTTATGTAACTTTTTTTTTTTTTGGCAGCACCGGGGATCAAAGTCACAACCTCATGCCTGCCAGACAGGCACTTAAGCCACTGGGCCAAACTCCCAGCACTGGTTTTTTGAGGCAGGGTTGCACTATATAGCTCAGGCCAGCCTTGCACTCACGTTGTAGCCCAAGGCAGCCTGGAACTCACAATGCTCCTCCTACCTCAGCCTCCCACGTGCTGGGATTAAAGGCGTGCGCCACCACGCCCAGATCACATTTATACAACATTAAAGAACTTTTAATTCAACTAAAACATTTTAAGGATAATTATTTAAAAGGGAAATTATTTCACAAATTATGAATATCCTAGTCAGGTAGCAAATATCAGTGCTTCCAACTAACAGAGTAATGGGAAATGTGGTGCTGTATGTAGTGCAGTATACATCAAGTGTGTAAATAAACATTCGCTAATTGTTTCACAAGTGCGTGATTTCCAGTTACAAACATGGTCTTTTGATGCTTTTGCATGTACTCAAGGCATAACACAGTAACAAGAGGAAACTATGCAATGCATGGATTAATTTGTAGTCAAACATGGATTAATCCAAATGCAAGATCTGCCATCCACAACCTAACTCCTCTCAGGCAAGTTACATCACTTCTCTGAATCTCTGTTTCTGTACTGCAAACATAAATGATTATAACAGTATCTACCGTTCACTTCAGAGATTATTCTGAAAACTAAGTGATGTGACATAAGTAAAATACCTGACACAAACCCACATCAAAGTCAGGGTTCATTAAATGTTAGCCTTATGTTGGGGCAGGAAGTAAAGGAGGCTGGGAAATAAATATTCCAGCAGGCATGGGTTTAAGACAGTGATCACTTTCTTTCTTCTCTCTAACCTTTAAAGCTTCTTGGTATGCAGTAAAATGCATGCTGCTGAATTAGCTGATCTCCATAATATAGGACTCTAGAACAACCACCTTAAATAACAACGTCCCCTTTAAATCACACATATTTTTGAAAATATAGAACTGGGAAAGACTTTTATTTCTTTCTGTATGATTCTATATTGCTTTTTAAAATTATGCCCTTTAATTTTTAAATCCCTTCCAATTCTTACCAAAGGCATGATCAAACCCAAATAGGAATAATTTGAGTATTTCTTTAAATGTCTCAGAAAAAGAAATTACATTGCCTACTTATTAATATCTTAAATGAAAAATGTGTAAGCTAGTAACTCGCTAAATAATTACACTTATTAGGTGGTACACATTTTATTTTTATTGTCAAATTACTTTAAGGCAAGCTAATGACTAAAATGTAAGATGCCAACCCATGCTGAGCATGGTAGTGCATGCCTATAATCCCAGCACACAGAAGGCTGAGGTAGGAAGATTGCCAGGGTTCAAGACCGGCTGGGCTATTTTGTAAAATCAAGGCCAGTCTGAACTATGCAATGAGATCCTGTCTCAAAAAGAACAAAACAAGCCGGGCGTGGTGGCACACGCCTTTAATCCCAGCACTCAGGAGGCTGAGGTAGGTGAAGCATTGAAAGTTCAAGGCTGGCTTGGGCTACAATGCAAGCACAAGGCTGGCATGAGCTACATAGTGCGACCCTGCCTCAAAAAATTAGGGCTGGGAGTTTGGCTCAGTGGCTTAAGCACCTGTCTGGCAGGCGCAAGGTTGTGAGTTCGATTCCTGGTGCTGCAAAACAAAACAAAACAAAACAAAACAAAACATGCCAACCCAACCAACAAATCAACTGTTTAATTCCTGAGCCCTAGTCAAACAATCATGTGATCTAAGTAGAATAGAAACAAATGCCTTTGTTATACAAGCATGTGTACTCAACCTCATAATCTAGATATAGGTATGAGGGAATCCAGCCTTAAAATATATGATTCAGTACTATATATATATATATATGTATATGTATACACACACACACATATCTAGCATAAATTAACCAATAGCTCTCATTTTATTTTATCACTTGGATTCATCTCCTTTTTAATTAGTATCTCAATATTTCTGGTTACAATAATTCAACACCGTCATCTTCCCATAAGCCCTTTCTAAATATCTTTCTGAAAACACAGTAGTAGAAAGAGAACAAGGCATAAGTATAGGAAGGCTAAAAACTAATATTTTTTTAATTGTGAAAATTTGGCAGTTTTCAATCTTTCTATAACTAATCTGGAAAGAAACCTTAGAGACAGCTCATGAAAAGATTAGAATGTCTGAATAAAAATAATCCCTCATGTAGCACAATACTTGACATTTAAAAAGTACTTTCACATAAATTATTTCCATCAATCACGAGATAATCCTATGCCACATTAGCTGGGGAACAAACTATCAGCTCCATTTTACTGATGAGGAAACTCAGAAAAAATTATTTGGTAAATGTCAATCATACACCAAACACTATGCAAGGAGATTAGCCAAAGTATGACTTCTTGAGATGAGCAGTGATTACAACTATAACTTTACAATTAGGAAAGTAAGTTCGGACAAGCTGAGAAGCTTGGGCAGAAATAACTGACTAGCGCGTGGCAGATTCAGCAGTGGCACCTGAACACACTTCCCAGTCATGCTGTGCTACAACACGGCCAATTTTCTAGTGGTGATCAAGTAATGGAAGGGCAATTTTTAGAGATTTTTGAGGAGAGCAATAATAAGATCTGAAGTATTCTTCAAGAGACTCAGAGCATTTCAAAGGGTAAGTTAGAGAAGACAAGACTTAGGAGATTACTAAATAATCTAAATGAGAAAACTGGGCCTGAAATACAACAGAAACAGGTAGGACAGTGCTGCAGATAAATGTAAATGAACATAAGCTACACAGTAGAAGGCTAGATCCCAGCGGAGCCACAAACTACACAAGAGTCATAACTTCCTCACCAGGTCTTCACTTGTTTTCCTAGGCTCTCACTAACCTTATGAATATCACATAGTTAATACCAAATTTCATCAAATCTAACATGTTATTAATTATTATTTTTGTACCACTAAAAAACAAAGTAGTGCCAAATAAACAGTAACATGGCACTTTACATACTAACTTCAGATATAACAATGTGAAAAAAACTTAGAATTGATGAAATATAGTAACTTTTCTGTATTTTCTCCAATCACAACAAAATTCTAAGACCATATCTTGCAAGGAATAGCTTTTGCAATTCCATGACTTCCACTAAAATGCTTCTCCACAGCCTATGAAGATACAGTCTGGACCAAATGCTTCTCTGTCCAAAACTTTAATCACCTATTAAGTTCCTGAGAACATCCAACTGGCTATTCATGTATATTATTCTATTAATGGCTCTGCTACAAAAGAAAGGTGTAAATAAGCACTTACAATGAAAGAATGTGGTGGTGGTGGTGGAATGACAATGGTAATTATTGATATTTAAAATGTTCCAAACACTTTACATGGACATTCTTACTTAATTTTCACAATTTATAATGCATACAGAATCAATATTATTAGATGAAGAAATTTCATTTCCAACTGATTATGTTGAAGAGACAAAAACTGGAGAATTATTTTTACACAAAGGTATGTATGAACAGAAAAATGTCTAATAAAATAATCCTGCTGTCTTTTTTTTTCTGATTGTGTGAAAGGATACCCAATGGCTCTTGCATGGTTTTTTACTGACAATGCATCAGATTAAATCTTCTGGTCTTTTTTTTTTTTTCCCCTAAGAATAAACTCTCACTTGTGAAGCATGAGCTAACAGAAAGAGAGAAGAGGTGGACTGTGGAGAGCTTGCACTTCTCATTCTTAAAGAATATGTCTTACAGGGATGAAAGCTCTCAGGACATTAGCATGTCAGAAGGTCTCTACATAACCATGAAACAACAAGGAAAAGTCAGCAAATCAGCAGGAGGAATAAACGTGTCAGAAGCACTGTGGCATCCAGTGACCATCACACATCTTAATAAATGAGCACATCATCCAGCCTGTTTATAAGCTTCCTCCTGTGAGTGTATCTTCATGAACGGAAGGATCAACAAAAAACAGTCCCACAGTGCCTGTCTTTTTAAGTAGAATTATGTAACTGAAAATTTCTCCCATTCCCTTACACTGACAATCTTCCAGTTAATGAGAAAACGGATTTTCCTCCCAAGCTATTGGGTTTAAGAATCTTCTGTTCTGCATCAGCTAATCTTGCACGTACACTTTTAACACTTAAGGTCAACATATTCACTATTACAAAAAAGCCAACACAACTGATTCACCTCCTTAGAATTCTGAGTTTGTAATCATTTGTTCCTCAAGACACCACTCAGTTTTTCAGTTCTGTTTGCTGAAAACCTGGTATAAAAGGAATCACACATGTCCACATTAACACCTCTTCATTTTAATCCATTAATAACAGTCACTTAATAAACTGTTTTGCTCACATGGTATCAAGGATTATGATCGATAATTAGCTCTTTTTTTTTTTTTTTTTTTTTTTTTGGTTAAAGGACGATGGAGAGACCTCTTAGGAATGGCACGCTCTTCCCTTCTCACAGAATTTCAATTTCCTGTTTGCCCTCAGGCAACTTTATATTCCTCCTTAAAGGACCAGTTCAAATGCCATGTCCAAACCATTCTTACAGAATTAACAGTTCCTCTGTGTCCCCGAACTATTTTGTTCATATCACTATTATACTCCTAATACATTTATCTTAGTTAAATTTTTATATGCCAGATAATGAAGTTTTCCTCATCTTTGTACGTATAAAAGTACTTGGTATTGTCTGTCCAGTGATTTTATTAATACAATTCAAAATCTCCAGTAGTAATTTTATTTAAGGAAAATATTATAAGAATACATAATTTTTCAAACAGTAAGAAGGAAAAATCAAAATTCAAAATGGAGTACAATCCTAAGTAAAAACTATAAATTGCAAAAATAATATTTTTTTTTCTCATTCATTTGCTACAGCATCTTAATTCTCTTCCATTACACCTCTGTTAGGGCAATTTTATTTATGTCTATTTATAGCTAGTTTTATGAACCTGAAAAATGTCTTTCCCCACAGTCACAAAATATATATTTAGTACTGGCTTAATATAAAATTCACTTTGAAATTTTTTATTAGAATACTTGCCTGCCTGATTAAACATAAAATAGAACAACATTAAAATAAATTTGCATAGGCTGAACACAAACCAAGGCAACAGCCGCACATATATGTGCTCAAAAGAAGACAGTCCACAGTGATAAATATTTCCTAGATAACCTATGAAACGCATAATCATCTCTTAACGTATGAATTAAAGGTGATGTGTTTACATTTCATCGGTTGATAAAACACTTGCAAATCTACAGTCTTGGTCCAATTCTAAAAACAGAAAAAAATATGATGTGCTTTTTGATTATTTCCAGTTTATAGGCAAATTCCTACAAACTCACAAGAATAATGCCTTCAGGAAACATTTTCAAATTCTCAATATTTGTATTTCTCAAATACCAGCAAACTTTCTGGTACACAGGAACAGGTATTTATCAAAGAATTGAGCATTTACATGTGAAAGCCTTTACCTTGAATTCCTCTTCCTCCCCTCCTGCCTGCCTGCATAAATCTCATCTTTAAGGAACATCCACACAGGATGCCTATACATTCACAGACCACTTTTCTGACTGTCTCTTACAGCTTTGGAGGTATTCCTACCAGATTATAACTCAAAGGCAGCATATACCATAGGTATCTGAGCATATGTGTACATGCTCAACAATATTTGAATTGAAAGCAAGATCTTAGCCTCAATTCCACCTCCTCATTTCAACAGACTGCTGTCCCCTCTCCAAGCCTAGGTTCCCTCATGTTTGTTAATATTCACTCCTAAAGAAGTAATGTCTCTTCTGCCTTTTTCTATTAGCACAACATAAAGCAGGTCTCATATATTCACCATTCCCTGGGGTGAAGTTTTGTAACACGATACCTAGATTTCATTCAGTTTCTGAAGGCTTCTGTTTCTCTATCGTTTCTTACATATATTATCAAGGTATCAACTGGGAATCCTATCACAGTTAACAAAACGGTAGCAACTCTGGTTAACACAAACAATTAACCCTATTAACTTAGTTAATACGAGGCAGTCAAAGAATAAAAAACCCTACAAATTCTCAGTACTCATGTAAGACTACTAGAGACCAACAAGCATGTGTTTGAACTTAATAAGTAAATGTTATGGATTAAAAACTGGTGCTCAACTTAACACCAGCTGAATTACATCAGCATGGTGCTGAGTGTAGATGGCCCACCTGAAGAAAGTTGCCAGCATAAACAGAGATGTGGAGAAGAAGAGTGAGGCGTTGTGGGTTCTCCTAAGTGTTGCTGTTTTGAGCCATTGGTTCTGGAGGAGCTTGTCATGCTGGCTTCCCCAATATGGATTCGGCCGTTATCGTCAGGGGAGCTTGGGACCTCATCGCTGAGAGTGGCTGTGGTTCACTTTGGGGGAGCCCTGCTCCTCACATTGAGCATCGGTTCCTGGCTCCAGAGGGGAAGATGTCTGCTGTTTAATCTCCAGGAGAAGGCTGTCACACTGACTTCCTGACCTGTACTCAACTGTTCTCATTGTCGAAGGAGCTCAAGACTTCTTTGCCACTTAGTACGGCTGTGGTACTTTCCAGAGGAGCCCTGGTGCTTATTTTGAGCGTGACTTCTCGGCTCCAGTGTAGAACCCTTAACCTACTAGCAGAGCTCCTTCACCCCGCTGGCATAGACTTTCTAGCTTCCACCACTGACCTTTGGCCTTCCCAGCACAGATCCATAAAACTGACAGGCATGAATCCTTACTATGGGCTCTTAGATTTCCACTTGGATTTGTGGGAGGCATTGTCAAGGGCTCTGGGTCTTTAGCTGGACTCATGCAGGACATTGCTGGGGGATCCAGGCCCTTGGCTGAATATTCTGGGTCTTTACTGTTGTGGACACATTTTCCTGCACTTTCTTGTGTTTAACTCTGGATGACGATCATAAAACAGTATTATAAATTCTGTGTCCTGTATGCAGTTGTTCTCCTTGTAATCCCTGACTACAACAGTAAAGTCCCCTCTTTGCCCACCCACCGGATGCCAGTAATTCCACTCTAATGCACTGTATAACCAACCCTTCAATGCCCAGGGTTAAGTGTCCCATTTCCCTTTATTCTCAAACTGAAAAGTTAATCACTCAGTTTTCCAGATCTTCCACTATACCTAGCAGATACACTAATAACTGTGATCTCCCACTAGACCTAGTAGATACATTAATAACACAATAGCCTATATTAGCAACTCTATAAATATCAAATGGCTTCTATACTATCACCCTTTAAGAATGAATTTAATCTTTTTCATATTATAGTATTAATATCACATTCTCATTTCTTGTATCAGGAAACTGAAGATATGATAATTTGTGGTAATGACACGAGAATTGGAATCCACAATTATCCAATTTGTAAATTCAAGGATCTTTCTCTCATACTATAGAAAGATCCTTGAATTTATTGTCAACTATCATTCTTCACTGACTTTGTGTATAAAATTTACACCTTCTGGAGAACTACCAAGATTTCTAAATCTAAGATCCACAATGTCAGATGATAGTGCTTTCAAACTAAGCAGGTACTCAAATGATTAATTTGAACAGGATTCCTAGATCATTCTCAATAAATTCTAGTTGGATAAATTAATAACTTCCCAACTAACAAGCATTAATTTCATTTCAAATTAAGAGCCTTGAGACCCGCCTCTGCAAACCTGCCACCATCAGAAGACTTGCTTCCCTCAGGTAACCAGCATGGGCAGGGAGAAACAGCCAGATACGCCCATGCACTCGTAGGCCACCATTGCAGATGCTTGCTTCCTGCAGTCATCTAGCACAGGCCCACAGAATCAGACAAACATACCTCGTGCACCTGCCACCATCGAGGGAGTCTCGGTGTAGACACACAGGCTGAGAAAAGCAGCAGCCCCACCACCACACATCCATGGCCATGGGGGAAGCCTCAGTGTAGCAGCACAGGTCTGAACAAGCCTGCCCCACACCCCACTGCCTCCCCAGGACCCTTGGTTCAGAGAAACACCCAGGTGACTGGCCCATTCCCCTGCACTGTGTAGGGGCAGCCAACATGAAAAACACCTGGGACCCTACAACCAGCTTTTTGGGAGGAACCCAGGAAAATGTCAAGATGAAGGAGTAAAAGGCAATCTCAGACCTCCAACTCACACAGAGTAAGTCTGAGAAATATAGACACAAGAAAATAGAAGTCACACACCTGAAATCTCTTAAAGGATAGCAGTTGAAGTAAAGAAACAACTTCATGAGGCTGTAAATCAGATCAGAAATAAAATCTAAAGTAAAAGAAAAAAATCACAAACATCATAAAAGAACTGCTGAGCATATCTAAAGAAGATACAGATTTAAAAAAAAAAAGAAGAACAGCATAGAAGAATGAGAAAAGCCTCCAATGAAAAGATAGGAAGGAATTACAATGCATGAAACAGATTCAAAGAGATATCCAGGAAAATAAAAACTCCATTGAAAGCCGGCAGAACCACTTAAAAGAGACTGAAGATAAACTTTCAGACTATGAAGAAAGGATCACACCTAGCGATTGTGAAAGGAAAGATCTCTTAAAAATAAGAAAGAACCAGGAAATAGCAATTGAAAAACTGCAAGACAACACAAAGAAAAATAATTTAAAAGTGGTAGGTATCAGCCAAAAAGCAGGGGTCAACACAAATGAGATTATTTACAGAAGTAATAGCAGAAAACTTCCCAAACATGGGAAAAGGACCTGGCATTTAGATAAGTGAGGCATACACAACTCCAACTAGCCATTACCAAAATAAAACTACACCCATACATGTAATAATCAAGATCCCAGAAATTCAGCACAAGAACAGAGTATTTAAATCTGTTAGAGAAAACAAACAGTTCACCTATAAAGGAAAACCACAACAGACTTCTCAACACAAACCATCAAGTCAAGAAGAGCTTGGAGTGAAGTGTTTCAAGTCCTGAAAAAAAACAGCTTCCAACCCAGATTGATGGACCCTGCAAAACTATCTTTCAAAATTAATAGAGAAACAAGATACTTCCATGACAAAGAACAACTGAAGGAATTTATGACCACCAAACCAAACCAGAAAAGAGTGCTGAACGATATTCTAGAGAGAGATAAAGAGGACCACAGTTCCAGAAACAGCAGCAGAGGGGAGTCATCAATTAGGGCAGGCAAGTGAATGGAGGGGAAAAGTGGGCAGCCAACAGCAGAAGGATAGCATGGCAGAGACAAGCCAATGCATTAATGTAAATGGGCTCAATTCACCAATAAAAAGAAACACAGGCAGAGAGGATCAAGAAACAAGATTCATCAATATGCTGTATACAAGAAACACACAACTTGAAAGGAAACTCAGACTGAAAGTCAAAGGAGAGAAAACAATTGTTCCATGCAACAGGAAACCAGAAAAAGCAGGGATGGCTTGTCCATAACAACAGAATGGATAAGAAAGATATGCTATTTTTATACAATGAAAAGCTACTAAGCTGTAAAGGAGGATAATCTCAAGGTTCTCATAGGTAAATGAATGCAACTTGAGATGACGCTCATGGGTGAAATGGTTCAGACTCATATGGGTGAACACTGTGTTATCTCCTTAGTATAAAAACTGAAGGAGTTAGTGGGATCTAAAATGTACAATAGATATTGTGAAAGTGACAGGGGAGGAAATATCTAAAAAGGGAAGGTGGTAACCACTGTTAATTTCCTATTATCTTGTTTTGAATTTCTGTATCATTTTCATTGCTTGGTTTGGTTTCATTTGGTTTTATTCTGTCTTGTTTAGTTTGGTTTTACTACGTCTGATGGTATGGGCAGCTATTTTGAAGACAACAAGATATATTATGGTAGCCATTGTTGATTTTCTGTTATCTGGTTTTGAAGTCCAGTAATGCTTTCATTGTTTTGTTTTGATTGGTTTTATTCTGTTTTCTTTTGTTGGATTTAATTATGTCTGATGGTATGGATAGCTATTTTGAAGAAACAAGAGACGTTATGGTAGCCATTGTTGATTTCCTATTAATACTGTTTTGAAGTCCTGTTTCATTGTTCTGTTCTGATTAGCTTTATTTGGTTTTATTTTGTTTGGTCTTATTCTCTTTAAAATAAAATATAAAAAAAAATTAGAGCCTTATCAGACCCTGCCTTCTTGATTTCTAAATGAATTAGGAACCAGCCTAACACAGAATGATAAAAACTTTCTTTAAAATATTAGCATATCATATAAATGAACACATTTGTTTTCTTGCTACCATGCATTTACATCAAATTATTCATTTCACAAACGATAGTCATGTCAAAAGTATTCCTAGGCTGGAATTCACTAATTTCTTCCAATTGTTTTATTGTGGTAAAATACATATAACATGAAATTTACCCTTTAACCATTTTTATGCATAATTTTGTGTTATTAAACACACTATAATATTCTATAATCATCACCACCATCCATTCTTCTAACTCCTTTTATTTTATAAAACTCAAGCCACACACCCTAAATAATAATTCCTATTCTCTCTCTCCCCCCAACCTCTGGCAACCACATCTCTAGATTTTGACTGTTATAAGGCTTTCATGTAATGGAATCATGTAGTATTTATCTTTATGTGGTTGGCTGATTTCACTTAGTAAAATAATGTCCTGAAGTTTCAATTATGTTGTAGCCTATGTCAAAAGCCTTCCTTTTTAAGGCTGAATACTATTCCATTGTTCATATATACATTTTGCTTATTCGATCATCCCCTGAGGTATACTTAGGTTGCTTCTGCATTGTAGCTGTTATAAATAATGCAGCTGGAAATATGTGCAAACATCTCTTTGAGATCCTGCTTTTAATTCTTTTGAGTACATACCCAGAAGTGATATTGCTAGATAACATCTTGAATTTTTTGAGGAACTGCAATACTGTTTTCAATAGTAGCTATACCATTCTATATTCCTATCAACAGTAAACAAGGGTTCCAATGCTATACACCCTTACCAACATCTGTTGCTTTTTATATACATGTAGTTGCCATTCTCATGAATATGTAGTTGCCATCCTCATGAATATGAGGCGGTTGTCACTGTAGGTTTGAGTTGCATTTCCGTGAACATCAGTGCTGCTGAGCATCTTCTCATGTACTTATTGGCCTTTGGAAAAATATCTGCTCGTCATACCCATTTCTGAGTCAGATTTTTTGTTTGTAGTTTAGGGGTTCTCTGTATGTTTGGGATATTGATCCCTTGTTAGAAAAGTCATTTGCAAAACTTTTTTTCATATTCTGTGTGTTATCTTTTTACTCTATTATATATTGTTTTTTAATGCACAAACTTCTTAAATTTTCACAAACTTTTGCATTTTCTTTTATTATCTGTGCCTCCGATATTCTAAGAAGGCATCACGACAGTGTCATGAAGCTTTTAGTGTTCTAATCTATGAATTGGAAAGTTTGAGGTCTTGCACTTAGATCTTTGACATTTTGAGTTCACTTTTACATGCACTGTTAAGGGTCCAACTTCACTCATTTATTATATGGATATTCACTTTTCTAGCACTGTCTGTTGAAAAAACTGTGCTTTCTCCACGGAATGGTCCTGGCAATTTTGTTGAAGATCGTTTGACCAAACAGCTAAGGGATTATTTCTGGACTCTATTCCATGACATTTTTTTATATATCTGCCTCCATACAAGTAAAACAGTGTCCTGATTATTGTGGCTTTGTAGTAAATTTTGAAATCAGTTAAGTATAAGCTTTGTTCTTTCCCAAAGAGTATGTTAGCTCTTCAGGGACTCTTGAAAAACCCTGAACAGGATACAATAGGAATTTTAAGTTAGTTTTTTCTATTTCTTTTTAAAAAAAAAAGGCTGTCATTAAGATTTTGATAAAGATTGCACTGAATCTGTATATGGCACTATGTAAGTACTAACATCTTAAAAATATATATATGTATATATATATATTTTTTTTGGTACCAGGGATTGAACTTATGACCTCACACTTACCAGGCAAGTGCTTCAGAGACATCTTAAAATATTAAACTTTCGAATCATGAATATGGGATGTGTTTTCATTCATTTATTCATGTCTATTTAATTTCTTTTAGCAATGTTCTGTCATTTTCATTCTACAATTCTTTGATTTCCTTGGTTAAAGTAATTCTTAAGTATTTTTATACCACTGTAAATGAAACTGTGTTCATAATTTCCTTTTTAGACTGCTCATTTTTGTGGAAACTAGTACTTTATCTATATATAAGTTCATACTATGTGTGAATGGAGATGATGTTGCTTCTTCCTTTCCAATATGTATGTAGGCCTTTTATTTCTTTTTCTAATTACTTACCTCGGTACAATTTCCAATATTATATTGAACAGCAGGCATTTTTTTCTTGATCCTGATCTTAAGGAGCTTTCAGTCTTTCACCATTCGGTGTGATACTTGCTGTGGTATTTATATATATGGCTTTCATTATGTAGAGGTAGTTTCCTCACATTACTAGTCTGTTAAGTGCTTTATCATAAAAGAGTGTGATGTTTTATGAAATGCTTTTCTGCATCAATTCAGATGATCATGTGGTAAGCTTTTTCTATGCTCTGTAAATGTAGCTTATTAAACAAATTTTCATATGTTGAACTATCCTTGCATTCAGAAATAAATCCCATTTGGTTGCAATGTATAATCCTTTTATTATGGTGCTAAATTTGGACTGCTAGGATTCTGCTGATGATTTTTATATCAATGCTTATATGGGACATCAGTTCACAGTTTTCTTCTCTCACAGTGGTTCTGTCTGGCTTTGGTATTCAGGTAATGCTGGCCTCAGAGGATGAGTCTAGAAATAGTACCTCCTCTTCTATTTTGGAAGAAATTTGTGAAAAATTTATATTAGTTCTCTAAATGTTTGGTAGAATTCACTTGTGAAACTATCAAATCAGGGCTCTTTGTTTTAAGGAGATTTCTAATTACTGACTCAATCTCCATACTGGTCATGGGTCTGTTGAGATTTTCCTATTTCTTCACGTTTAGTCTTGACAGATTTTTCTTCAAACTTGTCAATTTCATCTAGGTTATTCTATTCTTAGCATACAACTGTTCAGTAGTAATGTTCCTGTTTTCATTTCTGATTTTTAGTAATTTGAGTCTTGTCTTTTTCTTAGTCCATCTAGCTAAAGGTGTGGTAATTTTGTTGACCTTTTTAACTATTCAACTTTTGGTTTCATTAACATTTTCCATTGTTTTTCTATTCTCTATTTCATTTAACACATTTCCCTAATTCTTATTATTTCTCTCCTTTGCTGGATTTGAGTTTATTTATTTTTTCTAAACTTTTTATATTATTAAGTTAGGAAACTTACTTATTGACATTAACTGATATTTTAGAGTTAGATCCTCTAATCATGTACCACTTTTCTCAGATTCATAATTCCATGATAAAAGAAAATTTGCGTTCAAGTCAGTAGGTACAGTGACCTCAAAACTTCCTTGTGTTCTGAAAACATATTCTTGTCTCCTTCCTTTTCTTTTTATGGGTCCTATGAATCATTAGGCACAAAAATCAAGTTCAAAATTATTGTCAGAGAATATATTACAATTCCAAATCACTTTGGCATTATATAAATTTTACAAACCTCCGAAGAAGTCTTCTTTTGGTTTTATTATTCTATGGTTCACATCTGGGCTTCTTACAAAGCCTGACTTTTATAGGAAGAACACAGTCATGTAAAAAAAAACACTGATGTGAACAAATTGACATTCAACACATTGTTTAATGTTGGGGCTTCGCTTCAAATCATGGTTGCTGAATGCTGTGGATCCCATTCTTCAAAGGTACATACGTGTTTCTTGCTTTATTTTATTATATTTTTTTCTGTTACCTGGGACCAAACTCACAACCTTACACCTGCCAAGCAGGCACTTAAGCCACCGAGTCAAACTCCCGGCCCTAATTTTTTCGAGGCAGGGTCACACTATGTAGCTCAGACCAGCCTTGCTCACTTTGTAGCCCAAGCCAGTCTCAAACTCACAACGCTCCTCCTACCTCAGCCTCCTGAGTGCTGGGATTAGAGGCGTGCACCACCACGCCCGGTTTGTTTCTTGCTTTAAAGTAACTACATTACTGTATAAAATTGAAAACAATACAATGACTTTTAAAAATTCTTCAATTCAGAATTTTCCTAATTCAGACCTACAGTCCCCCCATCCAATCCAAATTCACCAAATTTTATTGGCTAGCCATAAACTCTGTGAATAAAATGCCTCATCACAAATCCAGGCAATATGAGAGTCAATCGAGACACAGAGTCAGTAACTAAGGTCTTGGCCTGGTTCTTCTGTTCTCTGTTTAGATCACAACTCAGTTTTGAAGTTAATGTCCTAGAAATGCAAAGCCTAAAACACAGACTATTGATGAGAGCACTACAATAAAAAATATTACTTTTTATGCAATTTATCTTTACATTCTTGTATTTACACTGAAAGTTCAATGTCTCCCATAGTTATGATACTTTGCAGATGTTGCTGCTATATTAGTTTTCATACATTTTTATTTATGGAAGAAGACTTTTTTTTTCTTTTGAGAAAGACTTCTTCTCCCCCCACCCCTAAACCCTCCCCCCTCAATACAAAGACACTTTGGGAACCAGTGATGCCCTTCCATTGGCTCTTTCCTTAGAACCAGACAAGAAGGCAGATGCAGTGGGATCCAAGTATGATAGCCAAGAACAGGGTTCAGCAACATCTTCTGTAAATGGCAGACTTTGCTGACTACACCTTCTCTGTAACAACACTCAACTCTGCTGCTGATAGAGCAGACAAGAGACAATACATAAATAAAGGGGCAGGCTAGTTCCAGCCTTTGGTCTTGTAGTTTTCCTGCATCTGGCCAAAAATGCAAACGTGGAGGAGTCGGACACTCAAGTTGGAGTACTAACTCTTTTCTACTAGCTGTATCAACTCAGATAAGTTACTGAATGTCTCTAGGTCTTAGTTTCCCATTTGTAAAATAGGGGTAAAGTGATTAACACATGGTGAACCCTTAACATACGTTCATTACACTAATATGTGAGCAATGGCATACAAAAGAAATGCCCTTTTGTGAACTTGTAAACAAAAGAAATAATGTATTCAGCTTAGAACACTGTTAAAGGAAGTACAACGTTTCATTAAAATATATATATATAAATGCCCAGTAGGCAGCAACCAGCAGAAACCCCGCCTGCCTCCCTGGTGAGTTTGCGCGACCATGCGGACCTCAGGGAGAGAACTATGTGCCTTTGGAGAACCCTCCATGTTGGGCCGAGAGGCAGCAACCAGCATAAACCCTGCCTGCCTCCCTGGTGAGTTTGCGTGACTGCGCAAACTCCAGGAAGAGAAAGCGATGTGTGTCCCATAGGACTACCGGTACACAGGCTATGAATCAAGGACTCCCCGCCCCATAAGCATCCTGCTTGCTCAGAGGACCTGCTAAGTTCATAGCAACTAAGGTACATAAAGCAACTAAATGCTTGTATTGTTAGGTTTTTTTGCAGGCCTGGTGCCTGCAGTCTCAGCATTTCTTAGGTAGATGACATTGTGTAGTGTGGCAAATATGTGAGATTGTCCTCTGTCTTGTCTTCGAGCCCCAATATTGTTCTCATTGTTTTGCTTAATTTTGTTTAATTTTCATTTCCTTTTTCTTTTTTTCTTCTTTTCTTTATTTCACATCCTGTTTTTATTGGTTTTATTGTGTTTTGTTTTTGGTTTGTTTTTGCTATGCCTGATGGAATGGTCAGCTATTCTGAAAGTAACAAGATACAATATAGTAGCTTTTGTTTTCATAGTATCTCCCTTTGAAGTTCTGTGCCAGTTCTACTGCTTTGTTTTGATTGTTCTGTTATCTTTTGTTGGATTTTACTACCTTTGAAATAAAATTTTTAAAATTTTTTTAAAATAAATAAAAATAAATGCCCAGTAAATGTATATAAAATGCTTCTCATCATTTATTATCAGAAAATGCAAATTAAAACTGCACACCTGTTACAATGGGTAAAATTAAGGACAGTATCATATATTGATGAAAAACTGGAGCAAAATAGGATAATCACTTAGGAAAATAGCTGGACGGTAACTTATTAATTGAAAAATCCACTTAATGTATGATCCATTGATTTCATTACTGGTATTTATCCAAGATAAAAAAAACTGTATGCCTACACAAAGACTTGTACATGAATATTTACAGCAGCTTTCTTCATAATACCTAATCACGGGAAACAACACAAGCATTCACCAGCAGGTGAATGGATAAACAAAATGTGTTACACCTGCCCTCAGTAAAGAGGAACAGACTGCCCTCAGTAAAGAGGAACACATTACTGAAACAAACATGGATGAACTTTAAACATCACTATACTAAGTGAAAGAAGTCAGACTACAATCTGTACTACATAGTTTTATTTACATGAAATTCAGAGATAACTCCTCAATCTGTGCACGTGAAGATCAACAGTTGCTGCAACCAGACATGTGGAAGGAATAACACCAAAGAGACATATAGCAATATTTGGGGTGATGAAAAATCCCGTATCTTGGTTGTGGTGTTGGTTTGTTACATGAGTACATATATTCATTAATATTCATAAAATTACACACTTACAGTTTATTTAAATTGTATAAAGGCATCAGGAAAACAAATGGGAAACGAGTGAAAACTAAACATACACTAATAAGTACCAACGACTGAACTGTTTTCAATACCTCCAGGCAGTTTGAAGTACTATAAATGTGAGCGTGAAACTGAGGTGAAAAAACTTCTTTCATGCGTTATTCTCATGTTTGTCTACTTCTTTCCATGTCTGAAGAAAAAACAAGTGGAAAGACAGGCTCTGAGGTGCTCCTCCACCATGATTCCTGTCTTCTGGTATGTGTGTCTTTGTACAGTTCCCTCCCCTTCAGTACAGGCAGGATCTATGACTTCTCTCCAGCAGGATATGGTGAAGGTACCCTCCTATGCATAGTTATTTTCAAGCTCTATCTTGCCAAAAGACCCTCAATATAGCCTCTCCTTGCAGACTCGATATACTAAATGGCCATGTGGGGAAGGCCTACATAATGACAGACTACACAGGTGATTTCTAGGAACTGTGGGCAGACTTCAGCCAAGAGTCTGCAAGAAGCTGGGACTCTAAGTCCTACCCACAAAAAGGCAATAAGTAACAACCCAAGCGAGGCTGGAAGTGGATTCTTTCCCAGATTTCCAGGTGAGAAAACAGGCCAGCTAACACTTTGACCATAGCCCTGTGAGACCTTATATTGAGGACTGTGGCAAGCTGTGCATGGGCTCTTGACCCACAGAAACTATATGATAAACATATGATGCTTAAAGTTAGTGAGTTTAACTTGTAATTTTTCATTTCATAAAATTTTTTGAAACAAATAAATAAATAAAAGTTAGTAAGTTTGGCAGTGGCACAGCACCTGCCAGGCAAGTGCAAGGTCCTGAGTTCAAGTCCCAGTACTAAAGTAAATAAATGAATAAATAAAGTTAGTAAGATCATTAGACACAAAAGAAAACTGATATAGACAAAGAAGGAGATACTTAATAGGTTAAAAAGAAAAATGTATTATACCCAATATAGTAAAACTTTTTTTTAAGACACAAGTACTAAGCAGAGCTTACTGTCTATTGTCAGGACCAGCTAACCACTTGCTTCAGCAAGTCATGCTGCCGTGCTCCTCCTGACACATGACAAGATCAACCACATTAGTCTAGCCCTGAAGTGTTATTACACAGGGACTGCAGGGAACACAACGCTCACAGCCCTTTAAAGCCAGTGCCCTAATCATTTCTGGAAAGACACACCCCCTTTTGGCTCTAAGTGTCTCCAACAGACCTGAGTCACAAAAATCCCAAGAACCATGTAATCTAGGATGAGAGACTGCTGTAACCTGTCCTTAATTACATAGGTTTCTACTAGAAAGTTGAAGAGGAAATGGGGCACAAGACAGAGTCAGTTTCTTAACCTCTATAATACATTTAGCAGGAAACTCCAATGTGTAGACTACTGAGCAGGCAAATGCACAATACGGAGAGAAAAGAAGACAGTATGACTTCATGGGAAAAGAATAAGAAGTCTGAGGTGCTGTCAGGCTCAGCCCTGTGCACGATGCATCACACAGCCTCTCTATAAAACAGGTGCTTGTGATCCTTAAGTTGCATTTCAGGTCTATTACTCTATATACTTAACATAAAAACATTTAGTTGAACAACTGCAGGCATCACCGGTATCCATGGGAAACTGATTCCAGGAACCAGTGCAGATATCAAAATCGAAGGATGCTTAAATATTATGGTTTGTGTCTGGATGTCCCCCCCAAAGCCTCATGCAGTTAAGGGATTGGGCTTTTTGGAGGCAGCTGGACCTAGAGTTTGTGATTGTTTTATGCTCTAAACTGGGATTAAGAGTGTTAATGGGTAGCCTGCATACAATATAAGGAATGGAAAAGAAGTCTGCTTCCCCCCACCCCTTTGTTACTTTGCATGTTTTCCACCATGTGCCACACTGTTTTGGAGCCAACTGATTGTGGACTGAAACCTCTATAAACTGTGAACTAAATAAATCATTCCCCCTTTGACTCTGGGCATGGGGTATTTTGTCCCAGCAATGAGAAAAGTAAAACATTAAGTCTTTTATCCACATGGCAAAGTATCTACATGCAATTTTTACACATCTTTCTATATACTTTAAGTCATGTCTAGATTACTTATATGTAATACAATTTAAAAGACACATAAATATTTGTAATACTGTATTATTTTAGGATTCTCAAGAAAAAAGTATGCATATTAAATACAGGTGCAATTTTTAAAATATTTTCAAAATATTGAAAATCCACACAATAGGAAATCCACGGATACAGTACCCAGATATACAGAGGGTTAACTGAAGTGTAAGAAGCAAGGAGTTATTATGAGGTGGGGTACTCAGACACCAATAAAACAATTAGTTTATTTGTTAGGAGTACTAATTCTTATTAACGAAGATTAGCATGAAGAACTATGAATTGAGCACACGTTTAATTCTCAGCATTTGGGAGTATAATCTTGTACCCCCATACATCTAGGTTGCAAAGAAAAGGCCATTCAAATCACTAAGATAATAAAGGAATATATACAGTAGATGGAGGTTATTTTTCTTGAAGATTACGGCCCAAAAGTAATCATGTCACATCTAATTACTTATAGCTCTAAAATACTGACATTTCATATGCAAACTAGTTTACAGCCAGCTAGGAAAAATAAGAATAAAATATTAATTTGTAAAGCCTACCAAATAACTCAGATCAAAGAAATACACACCGTATTTTCAGCTTTCTACTAGCATATAGCAACACAAATAGCAAAGAAAATATGTTTGATTGCAAGTCCTCTGCTACCATGTAAGAGAAGAAAGCTAAACTGTCTACATTCCACACTTTACCTCCTGTCACTAATAGTCTTTATCATCCAGTAAAAACTGTTTAAGATAGCTACATAAATTTTGGGCAGTTTTTTGCTGTAGTTTGAAATTAAAAAGCTTATATTTGGATTGTACATGTTACTTTCTAGTCTCATTCCATTTTACTCTGAAATAAAAAAATACTTTTTATGCAACTTAACGATATTAAACTGACCCCTGCATATTTCCTGTTTGTGCATTTATCAGATACTACAATTACATTGTATAATTGAATCTGCATTTGATCAGACATGAAAAGCAAGACACAAAAAGGATAGCTAAGCCAGGGATGGTGGCACACACCTGTAATTCCAGCTCTTAGGAGGCTGAGGCAGTAGGAATGCCTTGAGTTGGAGGGCAGCCTGGGCTACATAGTGAATTTAAGACTATCCTGAACTAATAGCAATACACTATCTCAAAAATCCAAAAAAAAAAAACCGAAAAACAAACAAACAAAAAAAAAAGGATGGGTAGTATATCAATGCTAGTTGAAGGATGCCTTCCTTAGAGCTTTGCCTTATTTTATTTGCCAAGACCTCCTGCACCTAAAATTATTCTAACATTTCATAGAGGTGTTTCCAAAAGCCTACCATTTTATCCATGTCCATTCCACAAACATTTACAGATTTCCAAAGACCACAGGGAAGCACAGATCCTTAAAATTATAGTACCTGCCCTACACAAAGGTACTCATAGATATTTACAAGTTGAAGAAACAATACACTTGAGAATTAAAGTTAGCATATGACCAGACACAAAATCAGTGGCATAGCACAACTCACTGGACTCAGGTCACTTGAAATGTTACTGTACTGGCCTAGGAAAATTTATTCTCTTCCATCTCTGGGAACTCACTGTATGTATGAATAATAATGGCTGCTATTTTGTGACAAATTATATGCAAGAAACTATGCTAAATACTCTCCATACACTACTGAATTAACCCCTGGGGTAGTTATTCTTGATCTCTATTTGACTGGAGTAAGAGATGCCTACATAGCTGACTGGATTATGAGGAAGGTAAACTCATCACTGGATTATTAACCAGTTGATGAGTTCCTAGCTGAATGAGCAATAGGAGTTGGTGGAAACTGGTCAATGGGGGCATGCATTTGAAGGTCTCTTTCCCTTTCTCTCTGCTTCCTGGATGTCATGAGGTGAGCAGTTTTCTTCCACCATGCCATTCCACCATGACATTTCTTCCTTGGAGCCAGACAAACAAGAACTCCAACTCTGAGACCATAAACCAAAATAAATCTTTTCTCTTTTAACTCTTTCATGTGAAGTATTTGGTTACAGAGATGGAAAGAAGATCAGTACAACCCCATTCAGTAACTCTCTGAGATAAGTATGCTTAGTTCATGGATCATGCTTAGTTCATGACAATACTATACTTTGATGTTTTGCTTTTCAACATGTTTCTCTTCTATAAGTGAGTGACCACCTTCAGCATAAGGTATTGTGTAATTATCATGATTGTATCACCAAAACCTAGCACATTCCCATCTGGCATATAAGAGGTACTTTAAAAGTATTTACAGAATATATAAATGGAGAAACTGTTGAATGAATGTGCTACTAAATCCAAACCATATGCAAGACCTGTGTTTAAGCACTGAAAAAGCAATGAAGGGAAAGAAAGAAGAGGGAAATGCTCCGATTCTGAACACAGACACCTATATGTGACCAACAGGTATAAAGAAGCCCCACAATATGTGTGGTAGATTAATAAGTAGTATTCAACTTGTAACACCCAGCTGAACTGAATCATCATGGTGCTGGGTGTGGATGGCCTACATGAGGATTGTTGCCAACAGCATAAAAAGGAGAAGTGAAGAGGAAGAAGTAATGTTTTAGTTCTCCTGTTGCCATAGGTTCTCCTGGCAGAGTTTGTTGAGTTTCTTTCCTGAAATGAACTCAGCTGTTATCATCAGAGGAGTTCAGGACCTTGCTGTTGCTAAAAATGGCTGCGGTTCACTTTGAGGGAGCTCTGGTCCTTACTTTGAGCATTGCTTCCTGGCTCCAGTGCAGATCCCTCAGCCTGCTGGCACAGATCTTTCAGCCTGCTGGGACAGACTTTCTAGCTTCCACTGCTGACCTTTGGCCCTTCCCAGGGCAGATTTGTGAAAGAGACTTGCATGAGTCGTTGTCATGGGTTCTAGGTCTTCAGCTGGACTCGTGCTGGACATTGCCATGGGATCTAGGCCCTCAGCTAGATTCTTTCGATCTTTAGTGTGCGGACAGATTTCCTGCACGTTTTTGTATTTGACTCTTTAGTTAACTATTATAAAATAATTCTATAAATTATGTGTCCTGTATTAAATTGTTTTCCCATGCAAAGTCTCAATACAACAATATGATTCAACAGAATATTATGAATATTCAGTTAGTGGCAGGCAGTTAAATATCAAACTGCATTATCATACACAGGTTTGGAACCTGAAATCTATTAAGAGAAGGAGCAAAAGAGGCAGAATTTAAATTCTTCTGGTTTTGCAATATGTCTAAAAAAAAAATCAACTGGTCTGAAAAATATTTCTACAAGATATAGATGATGTACATTTGGTTTTGAAAGCGAAGATATGCAAAATAAATTTATACAGCACAGTGGTAGGAAAGAAGATAGAAAATCACAGAAACAAATGCAGTCCAAAGATCTAAAATCTCTGCTTCCAAAAAGCTACATGTATTTTTCTGATCTATTCTTTATTAACCTTTGTTTTTCAACATCTCTTTTTTTGGCACTCCAAAAAAAGATGAAGATGAAGAAAAATGAAGTATGCAAACTAAACTTCTTTCAATATAAATGATCTTTTGTATCAACATTATTGTTATGTGAGCACTTTTAATACTGCTTCTAGCAGATGAGACTTCTGTTTTAACATATGCTATGTGAAAAATGGCAAAAATGTATTGATGTCTAAAATAACTAAACAGTCAATAAAAATTGCCTAGAAATCTGCTTTGTTGCAGTTGTTAACTATATTTACCCAAAGATACTATTCCTCTCCCTTAAAAGGAATGAATAACTCCAGCATCTCAGGATTATCAATACTGTCTATATCATCCTTCCTATATTGAGCCTCTGCTGCAAACATTCCTGGAGAGTGTCTGGAATTAACCTCGTACTGTACCTTCCCTTAAACAGTAAGACATGAAACAACTGACACAGGCAGTGCTAACGAGTGTTCTGTTTACCAATGGACACCTTAAAAAGCTAAAAAAGCTAAAGTTTATTGAGGAAGCATATAACCCCCACAGAAAATAAAGCATGACCAAACTTCTGGGCCCTGGACTGATGACAGCCTGGGTTCAGCCTGGACTTCTGCAAGTGAAATCTTAGGTGAGGTACCCACCTTTCTAAATCAGATATAATAACATTGCATCAGTAAAACTGAGCAGTCACACACAGCTCAGCACACTCACTGCAACATAAGTGTTCAACATGCACGAGTTATCACCGTATTACCACTCCTATGCTGCTTCCCTCCCAATGTCATACCCTCAACTCTCAACCCAGAAAGACTCAGTCTAAGGATTCTTACTTTAGCTAAACTGGGTTTTAAATACGTTAATTATATCCATCCAGACCTCGTGTTCTCCTTTCTGCCAATCAGCACCACAGGAAAGCTTCTTTGCTCATACATACATACGTATGTACACATGAGATCATACATCTCATTCACACATACTTTTGTATGAATTATTATGGTAATTAAAGGTCTCCAATTGACCACTAAGTTCCTAATTTCAAATATTTTGGCCCTTTGGTCCTTGAATGGCACTTGCTTCTGTGAGACTGAAGCATGATAGAAGAAAATGAAGACAAGTAGAAAGTAGATGTGGAAAATCATAATTTTAAAACTGTCTTAAAAAAAAAAACAAAAAAAAAACCTATGGCTTCAGCACCCAAAAGTTATGCAAGCCTTTTTCTCTTCAGGAAGGTTACTCAAAACAAAAGCAAAAACAAAGCACTTTCCTAAAGGCCTTAGAGCTACAATAAACCTGTAAACTGGGCTTTGGACCTGGGCTATCCACCTGTAAGCTACACTTCCTCCCACAGACCTCTGACCTCGAGAAAGCACACTATTAAGAGGGCAGCACATCTGAGCTCCAAACACATGAATGGTTTGCATTCTAACACAGTCCAAACCTGACAGACATAGGAATACACATCCTAGACCACCCATCTTGAAGACATCTCCCCAAGCCCATATACTAAATATCTCCAGTTCTAGATCATAATGCACCTCTCTCTTTTGGGCCCTTACTCCATTCTCTCTGTGCCTTCAAATTCTGTCTAATAAATTTCTTTGTATGTCTCATGTGTCTTGAAAATCTTTTTCTGTGACTGAAGTCAGAGAAAAATCTACAGTCTAGCCCTTGTAAGCTGAGGGGCCATCTCCTCTTTAGGGGACCACCTGAACCCCATACAATGACAAGACTAGAAAAAAAGGCAATTGGCACACTTAAAACATCAAAATCCCAGTATCATTTCTACTAGAACTTACAGTACTCACAGAAATCTACCAGGACCCTGCTTGCCACACCTTTAGAATTTATATCTCCCGCCCAGCACATAAGCCTGACATAAAGAAAAACCACAGGTTTTAAGCCCCACGACAACTGTGACCTACATACAACCTTTAGGTCCTGCATTCATAACAGTCTAGCCTCCATTAACTGAGTAGAAAAGAACCAAAGGAAATGTTTACATCAGATTAACGTCAAGTGTTTAAATTTAGCACATCGATATTAACTAAAATAGTAAATCATGGGCAGAAATATTAAACACTGTGAATTACTCATGGAAAAAAAAGTGCATGACTTCCTCAGAAATAAAATGTTGGTAGTGAAATACATTCCATGTCACCTGTAAATACTCCCTCAGAATCAATATCAAAGACACTGGTGAACATACTGCAAAAGGGCATCCAAGGCTGTCAGTTAGATTACGATTCCTCAACAGAGAAGCACTGCAGTACTTGTGCACTAGCATCGGGTATTGTGTTGCAGAAAGCAGAACAAAGAAAGCAGCAGGCTGTGTATGAGTCTTTCAGCCTTCTTTTGAACATCAGCAGCCCTGACCACTGCAGGGTCACCTGGTCATCAAGGTGATGTCTTCTGATATCATGAAACACAAGCAAAATTTCCATCCTCTGAGGTTTCTGATTGTAAGGCAAGGTTTCCACTTCATAAAAAAGCCCAATTAAGTACAATAAAGCCTTGCCTTCTGGCTAACACTTTTTAAAATCTGACACTCAAATGTTTCCATCAATGTCTCCTAAGAGTAATTTTCCATTGTTTTAGGGAAATTCAATTTTTTAAAAATTTTCCACACAAAGTATTTACCCATATTTTCACTGAAAGTAAAATTCTGAGTAGGACACAACACTGACACATATTCTGTACTCAAATTCTCAGCTTGTTTTGTATAACTCCCTAAATACCTGAAAAAAAATCTCTATTTTCGAAACTTGTATTAATAACTTACCAACATAAATGTGAATACAAAGACACTATATTTGTTCATCTCTATATGTTCATCTGATTTAGGGCCAGGCACATACAAGACACACCATTTTCGGTTAAAATAAGACTAGGTCTGTTGCCTCTCAGTGGCTAGTAATCACACTTCTGAACTCCAAATTAAAATGGGGAGATTTTCTTCACTGATCTTCATTATAAAAGTGTAGTTGTAGATCTTTGGAAAACATTTAACCCCAAGATAAAATAAAATCACAAAACGCAACCATCATTTGAGAACTTAATCAACATCAAGTTAATTAACAAAATAAAAATAGTCCCTAAAATTTAAAAGTCCACAGTTGTTTTCAACTAGAAAATATCTTACCATACAAATGATGTTTTAAGTAAAGATTAGGTCAGGTGAACTAAAGATCACGTTTTACAGTCTCATTACAACTTTTTAAAAACTTCTGTAGTAAATGCTCAAGGATCTAATCACTGTTAACAGTTTACATTTGGCATTCCATGTTACATCATGATTCCAGAAAAACTTCCACATCCATAGGGGAACGGACAGATTGGATTTAAAGTCCAGTTGCTTCACTTGTTAGGTGACCTTGGGCAAGCCATGCTAACTTTGCCTAAGTTACCACACCTCTCTGATGGAGATAAAACACATCATATTATGGAAACACCATCCTTGAACTGTCTTAATCAGCTTTACTTTTTAGTGTTTCCTTATATATGACTGACTCTATTTTTATTTTAGTCAACAAAAGCCACTTACAAAAAAGGAATCTAGGTTTGTTGAAAAGGAATAAACAAAAAGGCTCAGTGTTCAATTCTGGCACCGAGATTAAATATTTTAAATAAATAGCAAGACTAAATTCATGAAAGCTAAGTTTCCTCAGAAGAAAAATGTGTTTTCTAAGTTCCGAAAGCATCAATTTCCACAGTTAGGGCTAAGGAAGGCATAAGAAGCCCACCAGCAGCCACCTACTTCCCAGAGCCACAGCTGGGAAGCTCTCTGAACCTTCTAAAGACTAGGCCCTACCCCCAGACCTGTAGCCTGGCCTAGTACAAGTACCTGGGCACTGATAATGTTTTGAAGTCCTATCAGAATTCTCATGTGCAGTCTGGAGTTAGATCCATGGTTCCAGAGAAACCTCCCAAGTGATTCACAATCACAACCCACACAGAACCAGAGTGGCCTCCCCATCCCTTATAGGCATGGGCATGTGGGATACACGGGTCCTGAGCTTCTCTGTGACCCAAAGGTGTAATGTGACTGATGGAATGGATGCAAGTGGGAGACTGAGATCACAGCATATCAAGATAACAAGAACAGAGCTCCACCCTAGTCCGGGGCCCAGACTAGACTGATGAATCAAGACCAGAGCTTTGTTTCCATTGTCATGGAGAACACACAAAGGAGACAATGCAAAGGGCAAAGCATTTGCCTGAAAGAAGCCATTTCTATCTAGACAAAAACAGAAGCAAGATTAATTGGCAAGTCTGTCCTAGTCATGCATTCTTCACTTTGCAGAGGTGGAAGCTTGCAGCCCTGTTATGGGATATAAATAAGTCATTGTTAAAGTTCTCAGAAATCTGAACAAAGAAAAAGCAAAGGAGCTGCATAGTTTTCATTTCTACACCAAGGAAGTATTTAGCAGGCTCACCCAAGGATTACTTAACTCTCTAGATTATCCCTGTGTTTGGCTTTGCTACCTAGTACTAGAACACACATTAACTTGTGCTACAGGTTAACATAAAGATTTCTGTCCATCAGACAGGATTACCTTGAAAGTTGTAGTTTTATCCCCTGCAGACCATGAACAATTTGGTGTCCAACTCAACAATTTTATTCTAACATCATTTTTTTAGTGTTCAGTTTCTTAAATACTCTTAGACCCAGCATTAACATTTCCTGGTTCCCTCATTTAAAAGTTAGTAACTCATAGGCAACCACAGTGGCACATGCCTGTAATCTCAGCACTGGTGGGAGGCTGAGGCAGGAGAATGGAAAGTTCAAGCTCACCCTGGGGACCTTAGCAAGTTAATAAGCCCTGTCTCAAAAACTAAAAAAAAAAGACAAAACCAGGGCTGGAGATATATAGCTTAGTGCCAAGGCCCTGGGATCAATTCCCAGTAGCTTAAAACAAATTTAATAAATCCCTTTCCTTCTGTATTTCCATAAGCCAGGTTTTAACTTTTTGAAAATCATACTTTGATGCTATGATACTGCATTTTTTTCTTTCCTTCTTTTTATTTATCTTTTGAGGGGGAGAGGGGGTTATTTTCGAGACAGGGTTTTGCTATGCAAAGCAGGCCTTGAATACATTTTGTAGCCCAGGTTGGCCTCCAACTCACAGCAATCATCCTGCCTCAGCCTCTCAAGTGCTGAGATTACAGGTGTGCACCACCATGCCTGGCAGTATTTTCTTTGCAGATCAAGTAGTATATGTAAACCTACCACCCACTGACACTGAACTCAAATAGATATTCCTGGATACTCTACAAGATTACCAAGTAAAACACGTAGCACAGCACATAAAAATGCCATTGATCATAGTTGCCAGTGATGAGGGAGGATTTTCCTAGCCTAACAGTGGCCCTGGAGTCAGCAACAGGGTCCACAACACTAATCCAGGGCACGTCCAGGACATCAGGTACACAGGATGTGTTCTCAGATGGTACCATATTCATATATGCACATGTAGGAGCCCTTCTGCTCAAAGTAACCCCCAAACTACCAAGGCAAGTGTTGGGAGTCACTTAAGTCTACATCACAGTAACTGTAAGGGGTTCATGAGGAAGAAGTATGGGCCTGACAATCATGACTTAACAAAATCAAAAGCACTGAAAGAAGCCATCTCTTCCGAGTGATTGAAAGTGTGCTTCTTCATACTTCACAAGAATGTATGAATGATATTCAAAAACATGGCTAAAGGGAGGAAAAGCAACTCAGCAAAGTGACTATATTAGTATGAAAATAAAGTGAAAATTAGCCAAAGAAAGGACCTGAAAATTCTCCAGCAAAAGTTAGAGAAAAGGGAACTATAATATCTACATTCCATACTTTTCAACCATTAAAAATTATTAAAGATATGTAGCCATATTTTTGATAATTTTCTGCCGAGAAAATATGTGTGAACTGTACATTTCAGTTTCTATTCTCATTCCACTAGACAAAAGAGGACTAGATAGTTCTCTAGCAAAAGCTATCATGGAAGAGACACTTGATTAATTTCATAAGTTATGAATTTTTTAGCTGTGGTTTCTCTGCAAGATTTTTATCCATAAATGAAGAGCACCTGTAAAAATGGTAACTTCTCCAACCTTAAAACTGGGCTTACAAGGAACTTCAAGCCTATTACAGTGTGAGTTTCAGACTCATGGACACATTGCAAAGGCCACAGCCATTTGCCAATCCTTCATGCCACTGTTTTTCTTTTCCATCTCTCTAGTTTAGTTTCCCTAACATCAATAAGCAATGCTAGAACTAGCAAGACAAAAGAAATAAAAGCACCTAAGCCTCACACACTTAAAGGGAAAACCCTGCATGGAGATAAACTTATCTCCCCATCTCATCTCTTTACTCATATCCAACTTGAAGGAGGTCTAGCTTTCTTCTGAAGTAAACTATACATAATTAACACACATTTCCCCACTTACCACACTGACATCATCAAGCTACAAAGCAGTTCAAAGAAAAGTTAATAATTAATAAGCAGCTCCTGATGTTATATAGTTTTTTATAGCAGGGCATTTTCCATAGCATTAATATATAGTTTGCCCTATTTAAAACACAAGACTGTTTGTTACTTTGTGATAATAAGTACAAGAAAAAAAATATGTAGGTTAAATAAAGTGATTCAATAAAAAGAAAAGAAAGACTTAACACTAATGGCATTTCCAAATCTACAGAATACTGATGACTATATGGTCAAGATGAGCATTCGTCACAAATTATGTATACAGCTTGCTAACAAATTAGGAAATATTCCCCTTTGGTTTCTTTCCTGACTACTTATAAAATATTATTCACACACAAATTTGCAATTCAAATTTGATGTCTTATGAATAGATTTTGCAGATCATGCTCTGAGAAGGGAGTGAGTGAGCTAAGAGTTGCACAGAAAGTATAATTTGCTGTTGGCTTTTAGCCAGGAGTACTAGACCAAATGTTTAGAGACCATGAGGCATCTAAGCAAACCCAGTGCATCTGGACTTAGCAGGACTGGCTGCAGTGGTTTATGCATATGTGGGCCCAAAGTAAAGTGTCTGAGAGAGTAATTTTTTAAATTAAAAAAATCATGCATTTAAAAAAAAGGGATTTATTTGTAGAAGATGGAAAAGAAAATGATTTGAAGGCCCTTTGAGAACATTTGTAACAGTGATGACAAGAAGTCTCAGTGATTTAAGCAACACTAATAACTATATGTCTGGACCTATGTTCATCTCTAATTTACACATTAAGTATAAGCTTTTGTTTTCATACTTGAGAAAACATGCCAAATATTCAGTATTTATAATCATAGTTAACTTGCAGAATGAGAAAACTAATTAACATGGAAAGAAGGAAATAATGGTCTTGGGAAAAATGAATTTGATTATCGCTGCCTCCCACAACTAAACCAATATGTCTATATGTTAAACTTACTGTAACTGTCACTATATGAGCAAATATATTGCTAATAAAAAGTCACTCTAATATTCCAATCACTCCAACACAACATAGTATAATTTTTGTGGGGGTATGTTATAGTAAACCATGTGACACAGTAAAAGGTCTGACATATTACAAGCTTAAACAAAGTACCACAAACAGCTACAGTCAACCTAGTACCTGGAAACTTACAAGGGCAAAAGAGTCATGCTTAAATAGGAGTCTCTGAAACAGAAAGCAACCCAAGGAGCTGAACAAATGACAAGGTTTAGGCAGGGAGTATGCAAGACGTTAAAATAACTTAAGTCAATACATAACCATTTTCAAAACAAGTTAATTGTACTTGATGCTAACATCTAAAGACTCAGGGGTATAGTTCAGTAACAGAGCACTTGTCTAGCTTGTCAGAGGCCTTGGATTTGATCCCTAGCACTACAAAACTACAGGGGTAGGGGACAGAGGCACAAGTACTCGCACTGGCATGGGAACAGAGGAAATATGAGATAGTTAAGGTCAAAAATGGAAGAATGAGTTGGAAAACCTGCAGATGGAATCAAGGAGGATTTATAAAGCACAACAATCCCAAACCTCCACATTTGATGGGTGAATGCCTGCCTCTCTTACTATATTTATACTACAATAGCACTATGTATGACTGGAGGCAAGGCTTATTGATAGTGTGATTGCTTAGGATACACAAAGCCCAGGGTTTAATTCATAGCATTACAAAAACAAACAACAGCACTGTACAGTTATAAACAAAAAATCTAGCTCATGCATGGTACTATTCCATGGATGGTGTTTAATTCCAATACCAACTTGCAGAACCTCACCAAGAAGGTATTGTGGGGCTTGGGACACAGTTCAGTGGAAGAACATCTGTCTAGCATGCACAAGATCCTTGGATCAATGCACTATGAGGGGAAATAAAAAGGAAGGTATTGCAGAATCTCGAAACAACATCACAACATCCCCTAAAGGACATTACAACTCTTCCACAGAGAAGACTACCTCATTAGTATTGGCAGGTATCTTCTGAACTGTGTTAGGTTGTGCAGTTTGCACAAGAAGTTATGCAATTTTAAATTTATTTGTTTATTTTATTAGTATATGTTCACAGTACATAATGTTTACATTCCTTTGCAGAGTTGATACATGTACATAACGTATCTTAATTCTTTTTTCATCCCTCCCCACTCCTCTCTCCATCTCTTGATCCCATTCTCATTTAAGAACAATCTGCTGCCTCTTCCCGTATTTTTAATTTTGTTCTTTATTTACATTTTGGGTTTCTCAAATAGGAGAAACCATGCAATTTTTCAACCCATATTTCTGATTTATTTCACTTAACATTATGGTCTGAAGGACCATCCATTTTTCTACAAATGACGTAAGTTTGTTCTTCTTTATGGCAAAGTAGCACTCCATTATGCATAAATACCACATTTTCTTTATTCATTCATCTGTAGATCAACATATATGCCATTTTCAAAATTTGGCTAGTATGAATTGTGCTGCTACAAACACGGATATTATGCATATATCACTGTAATACAATGTCTTAAAACTGTCTGTCCACATACAAGATTGAATCTAGACCCTTATCTCTCACCATGTACTAAACTGACATCAAAATAGATAAGAGATCTAAATATTAAAAGAGAAATGCTTCCTCTGCTGGAAGACAAAGCATAAAATTCTTAAAAGTCACAGGTGTAGGCAAGGACTTTCTGAACAGAATCCTGATTGCACCAAGAATCAACAAATAGGGTCATATCAAATTAAAGAGCCTCTGTGCAGCAAAAGAAACAGCCAACAGAGTGAAGAGACAACCTACAGAATGGGAAAGATTTTGCCAGCTATTCATTCCTCCAACAAAAGACTAAGATCTAGAAATATATGAAGAACTCAAAAAACTCAGACCTTCATCCAAAATAAAAGACCCAATTAAAAATGGGCAAGTGAAATGAATTGACACTTCTCAAATGAAGAAGTACAACTGGGTAATAAACACATGAAGAAATGCTCAACATCACTGGCCATTAAAGAAAAGCAAATTAAAACAACACTGAGATTCCATCTTACCCCAGAAAGAATAGTTATCATCAAGAAGTCAAACTTAAAAGTATGTGCTTTTAAAAAATTCATCTATATGTACTATGTACTCTAATAGTTCACTGGCACCCTTGAGCACCTGGAGATGTCAACAGGACCACTTTCATAAGTGTAGTCAATACCCACTTTTATTAAGCTGTGACTTATTGCACATAATCAGAAAGTGAGTTTCAAAAGTAGGATTGTGACCTCTAAGTGGTGTAATATTAGCATATGCATACGTGCTTCTACTTTTGAGGACACAGAGCAAAAGTGGTTGTCCTCCTGGTGAGACTACTACCTGCAATTCTGCAGCTGCATAGAGGAACAGCCCATAGACAACTTGAAGGAACAAGTCTATGTTGGGACTTGAGGCAGATACCCTAGCTCTCAACTTTTCAGAAACTCTCACTTCATCATTAACAATCATCTCATTCACCGATATTCACATTTTTATCTTTACTGCTCATATGCTCAAATTTCTTTAAAAAAAAAAAAGCCCAAAACAATGGCACCCCTTGAAATTACATACTACTCTATTCTTCTACTCATAGTCAAGTTTCTTAAACAGATCCCCCACTCTTTAAGGTACTATAGCTAAGCTCAAAGGTTTCTTTTATTGAATCCAATTAACAATTTTAAATTCCTGTTAAAGTTTGTGTTTAAATATCTCCCCAAAGCCTTATGTCGTCATAGGCTTTTGCAGAGATGGCTTGATCTAAAGTGTGTGATTGATTCATGGTGCAATGCTAGGATTAAGGGTGCTAGGATTCAGGGTGTGAATGTTATCCCACCTAAGGGGAGGTAGCCTGGATACAATATTATAAGGGTCAGAAAGAGGCTTGTAGCTAATTACTCTTAGTTTATTGCTTGCTTTTGCTGTCTTCTGCCTGCCATGAACTATTTCTCCTCTGCAATGTCCTTCTGCCATGTGCCATCCTGCCTTGGAGCCAGCCAATTATAGACTGAAACCTCTACAAACTGTGAGCTAAATAAACCTTTCCTCCTTTAACTTTGGGTGCTGGATATTTTGTTTCAGCAATGAGAAAAGTAACTACAGTAGTCCTCATTTTAACTGACTTCTGTAGCATTCTCCAGATTTTCTCACTATTTCGCTCTCCCTTGGTCATCTTTGTGGGCTTCTCTTTTCCAGCTTGCTTTCCTAAAGATTCCTGTTCCAAAGGGTTCTGTGCTCCTACTGTCTTCTTTTCCATCCTCTCCCTATATCATTTCTACCACTATTGCATCAGTTATCATCTATATACTTTTGAATTTTCAATTTCTTGCCCAAATCTCTCTTGAGATTCACTCCAAAATACCAAGCTCCCTTCTGAATATCTCCACTTGTATGTCCCAGTAGGGTCTCACATTTGACACAACCAAACTAGGACACAGTGTAGACAGGCAATTCTCTTTCTCTTTCCTCTTAGCATCTTACCCTGCTCATCTTGTTGTACTTGCTAACTTTCTTCTAAGCTCTATCAATCACACTGTAAGTTCATTAAGTGAGAATCACAAGCACTTTCTGAGACTCTTATCTTCTACAACCCCACAACAGGCATATGGGTAATTCTGCCTTTTTCACTTTTTCTCATTCTCTCTTTTCTCCCTTCTTAGTGCCCACTGCTACCACTGCCATGCTATAGGATCACTTCTTCAGTTCATTTCTTCAATTCATGATTGCCATAGTCTCTCGGTCTCACAGTTTTCCTCTCCTCCCAATTGAAGCCAGAAAGCACTTCCCAAGATGCCATTCTCACATGCCTAAGCCCATGTCTCTTATCAAATTAAAATCCTGAAGTAGTTCTTCAAGACAAGGTCCATCCCTCTCATTAGCCTCACTGCTCATCAACTTTCTGCCTCTTAGCTATGCTCTAGCCAAGCTGAATCACTCAGCAGTTCCCTAAAGCAACATCTTTTACATGTGCACCTGGGAGCATGCTGCCTTCCCTGCCTAACCATTCCCATGAGCCTCAGCTCAGAGTTACTGCATCCCCTCCAGCCTCCACAGACACCCATGCCTGCATCTGACACCCTTCCCAGGTTCTATCAGTACAACCCCCCATGAATACCACACAGTACCGTGACTGTATATACTTTCTGAAATGAGCCAATTGCTTTTTCATCTTTATACCAAGGTTGTAAGCAAATATAAATGATTGCCATAATGGGCACCAGTAATTAGCATTCAAACAAGATAATGTTAGACAAACAAATAACAGTTTGGCCTAAAGTTGACATCTGCTATAACATTTAATGTGTCTGTGTATCAAATTGCATTTATTCAGGACCTTAAAATACATAATGTAGTTTTTAATGTTTTTAAGTACTAACAAATAGTCAAAGAATGGAATAGCCTATGGGTCTTAATAAAAAGTTATGTTAACAACAAAATAAGTGTTTAATAAAAGTATTACACGTATTTGAAGGTGTTCATACACCTTCCAAAGAGTTTTACAAAATGTCCATTGTTCCCTCTCTCAGAGCCTGGCTTAATCATGTTTGCATACAAAATTCCTGGCATATAGTAGTCACTCCAGCAAGTCTGACAAAGTTCTGGTGAATGAATGGTAATAAAAATTTTAGAAAAACCTAGAGGGACAACTACAGCATTCCCTACTGCAGAATTAGCCTTAGCAATTTCTAATTTCTTGATTTGACCAGACTCAACTCATCTATAAATGATCAATCTGAGGGTAGACTAACATTTCCTGTTAGTATTCAACTCAGTGTTCATTATTCAATAAATATCCAGTGACTAATATTGGATAGCAACTATGGTAGGCAAAAAAATTAGTAGGACAAACAATGGAAACAGAAATGTACAACTCTGGCTTCAAGTCCAACTAGATATTTAATAGCTATGCTCTGAGAAAACCAATTAGGTTCTCTGTTTATAAGCATACTTATATTAAGAGGAGAATATGCCTATTTTTTAGGATTATTGTGGATGTTAAATGAGATAATACATAAACTCAATATGTTGCATATTTGTTATCCTTTTTATTCTCTGTGAATAAAAAGTAATAATAAATATTTTACATATTATTAGTAAAAATAGCCCATGACACAAATAACACAGAGGTTAATATTACTACTTAGAAACCCAACCCCAAGGAAAGAAAGCAATATTCCTAAGACCATTAGTACATGGCAAAATCTTTGATGTCCAAAACACAATTGTGATTTTCTTTATTTAGTGTCTTAAAGATCTCACTAGTGCCTAGCAGTGTAAAAGACTATCAGACAGAATGTCTGCAGTTGATACTCCAAAGTTCTTTGTAACACAGTACCTAAGGAGTTGATGAGTCAACACAGTGTATAAATTAATTGTTTTCTTATGACAGAATAACTTTTCTGATTGAACACAGCGCACTTGCAATGATAAGTTTTCATACTTTAAGTTCCACACAAAGTTTTCATAGTCAAGAAAAGATCCCCAATGTTAAGTTTTGCTTTAACAAGAAAATTGTAATATTAAAAACTGTCATGTTGCCATGGTAATGATCTATTTGTGATCATGATGTTGGGATTATTCTGTTGTATTTCTCTCAAGGAACAGTAAAGTAGATATTACTAAGAAATTTAATAAAACTAGCAGCTGGACCAGAAGCTATGATGTGACTGTTTTTAGGTAGCAAGACAGGATTTAAATACACAGCAGGGTACCCTTTGGTTCCAACAATAAAATTAAAAGATTTTGACCTTGACACCAATACAAGCTATAGCCACATGATCTGGAAAACTCAATTCTCTGAACAAGAAAAATAAATCATTAAACAACTGAGATGACAGCCATGGAAAGTCAGAATTCATCAAAATGAGAACAAAATCAATCTTCAAAAGAAGCATGAATTACAAACACTAAATTTTTCACAAAAACCTCAAAGGTTTCACATCCTAGGACATCTTGGGATGATCTGATCTACTTCTATCTAGAAAATATCAGAAATACTTATTCAAAATAAACTGATTCTAAATTTTTAAAAAAGTAAGAAGTTAGTGTTATTAATTAGCCCATTCTGAAGTCTAGACACATCATCTGCTTAAGCAGACATGAACAATTTCTATACAATTAGCAAAGCCTCAGTCTTGCCTATGAAAATCAAATGGGCTTTTTCTTCTCTTACATTTTTCAAGTATTTGTATCTATAACTCTCTAAAAATGATAGCATTTCCCTTCACAGCTTAAGGTGTGAGCAAACCATGTCTTTTTGATTCGTAATGACTGAGATTACAGAATAGCATATGAATGCCAAATGAAAGTCCTCAAAGACAAGAATAAAAATTACAACTCCCTTAGCTCCAATAATAGACTTTGCAAGAAAAAGTTCAGCATTTAAAATGGAAGAAACTAACCAGCTCCTTCCATAACCTATACAGTCAGTGCAGATTTATGCATAAACAAAAAAATTCATACAATAACTAGTTTATTTTCTAAGATACAGTCCTAAAAACTATTTATAATCACACTATCTATATAAAAAGTCATTTTCCTTCTATTTTGAATATGAGACTAAAGAACAGTCCCTACTCCCTTGAAAAGAATCTACTGAAGGTTTTTTTAAGTTCACAGTTAAGATTATAGGAAACCTTAGTAACATATTCTAAATTTTATTAAATTCAAGTAAAATATAACTACCCGAGTAAATAACAACATTTATGTCCAACTTATAAGCAACTTATTTCCCTTTAGATATCATTCTTAAACATCAGAAGATGTTTGAGATGTTAAAACAGATTCTTTATTTAGGAAATTAGATGGAGGATGACAACATTAAACAAATACAGTAAAGGAAATAATTAATGATATAGATTTACGAAAAGTGCTGAATAATTATTCATGGTTTAAATAATTTGAATAATGAGATGGGAGTGTATATTAAATAATAGTTGGAAATACAGGTTTGTAATTCAGAATAGTGGTCTGACAAAGAGATAAATCTTCACTCACTCATTATTATTTGAATCTCCAAAAGAGAATGGTATCACGTAAGGAAACAAGGTAAAAAAGAAACAAAGGTAATTCTTGAGAATGGGGAGACACTAACAGTTAAAGATCAGTAAAGTCAAAACAAACAAATGATAAAGGTGTCTTCAAGGTCACGGAAGGTTTTAAGAAGGGAGCAATCAACTAATTATTCCTCAGAGAGGTCAAAAGAGGAAAAGGAAAGAAATAATCATATTATACTGTGCATTGAAAACATAAGTACTTTATGAAGTCACTTCAATACAGCAGATGAAGAAACAAACCACAAAGGTTAATGAGTAAAAATGGAAGCAATGTTTAAAACACTCTGGCCTTTGCTATCCATAGTACAATAAAGAATCCTCAAGGAATGAAGGGAGTTAACTCCGGCTTACATGTAATGCTACTATACGCAAGAAACAAAAGCAGTCCTTGTTCTTAAAGGCAAAAGCCTGAAATTATTGCCTTGTGCTCAGAAGCAGTAACCCAGAAGAAGAAGAAGCAGAATCAGGAGCAGAAGCGGCAGAAGCAGCAGCAGCAGCAACAGCAGCAGAAGCAGAAGCAGCAGAAGCAGCAGAAGCAGAAGCAGAAGCAGAAGAAGCAGAAGAAGCAGTAGCAGCAGCAGCAGCAGTGGCAGCAGCCCTAGATATATAAATTTCTTGGCAAAATAAGAATATATTCTAATGCACTGAATGCTATTGGTTTATTTTCTTGGTGAATAAACATCATGGATTTGTTGCAATGAACAGAGAATGCTAAAAATCTACCTAAGATTAATAATGCTTTTTAATTAAAAGATTTTCCTTTCCAAGACTTCTGTTTCAGTCCTATATATGTCTTATCTCCATTTGTCCTTGTCTCATAGGACAATGACCTCCATATTTTAGAGGCAGTCAGTTTTATTTTTTGGCTCCTGTTAACAGCACGTCTTAGATTTAATTGACAACGTTATTTATGAATTATAACCATAATAATGTTTTTCAGTATGATGAATATTCCATCATCTTTAATTTTTATGAGATGCTTAGCGTGAAGGGGGAAGGGACAGTGTAGCTGCTTTTTTCTTCTCTTGCTACCCCCTCTTCTGGAAAGATAACAAACAACACAGACTTTCTCCTTTGTCTATTTATACCTGTACGTTCTGGAACAGTTTTGTCAACAGTCAAAGAGAGACACAAAAGAACTTTTGAAAGTTATTCATAAAACTCAAGAATATATATACTGAGGTAAAAAATAATAGTAACAATAATCTGCAGCTGTTATAACAGTCAAAAAAGACACTAAACCACAACTGCACACTGTAAAGGACTAAAAGGCAGTACATTGAAAAAAATCTAAATGTTAAATATTAATTTTTTTCTACAACCCAAAAATCCAAACGATCTTACAGAGTCAACCAAATAACTAATGAGCTATCGTAAGTTTAAAATACTTAAATATAAAAGAAAGCTCTGAAAACAATAAGGGCCTTACTGTATTCCAATACAATTCAGAAGTCATAAACAAATGGCCACATTTAGTCCCAAGTATTCATATTCTTCCACAATAGATCAGAGACAAGATAGGAGTTTTGTCCTAATAAAGTAAAAAGTATATTTTCACCACACTAAAACAAAAAAAAAAAAAGAAAAGAAAAAACAAAGCTTTCTACATTTGTTGGTTTTAAAAGTGAAGTCACACAAAAAGCTACCATTAGTAAAGATGATGACTGGAACATGAAGAATATGTAACAGTCCTGCATTTTATACCCCACCATCCAAAAAGAGAAGAAATGTCTCTGCACAAGCCATAGAAAATGTATAGGCTTGATAGAATTGCTATGGCATTAAAAATTTCACGGAGAGAAAAAATATGAGTCAGAATTTCATGGTATTATTATGCCAAAGTTCAAGATTTAAAATCCACGAGAACCAAATGACTGAAGGAATGAAACCTAATGATACAAAGAAATATAACATAAAACTTTGCAAGACTGGAAAAGATTAAAAAGAATAACAATACCCCATGCTATGAAGGTTGTCAGAGTCAGTGCTCTCAGAAAACATCAGTGGAGAACAAATCCATACACTATATATTGGAGTATAATTTGGCAAAATATGTCAAGATATAAAATCTGCCTCCACAATTTGTTTCTATTCAATAATCATAACATAAAAACCACTTTAGATGTTTAGTGGTTATGTCTTTAATGTACAGTATCTGTATACTGATGTTCCTTGAAATGAAAAAAAACACTCAGAAATAATAGGGTATTGATTAATTCAATTTTAACATTTTCATACAACGGAACACTATACAACCATTAAGAAGAAAGTATATATGGTTCATGTGCAGCGTGATATGTGTGCAGTGTTGACAGCAGTGTGCACACCTGTGGACCAAGCTGCTAACAGTGGTGATCCCTAAGGAGAGGTTTCTGGGGCACTTGATTTTTTGACCTGTATGTTTACTTATTATTTTAATTTTTACTCATTATTTCATTTTTAACATAGCTTTTAAAATCTGAATAAACATTTCAAAGATAGTTATGAAATTTATTACCACAGTTGAAAAATACATATATGCATTGTCATAAACAATGTCTGTTTCAAAGGATCAGAGATACTCAGACATACTAAAGGTAATATGATGGCTTATCTATAGTTTACAGTTACTACAAGATATCAAGGAAATACACAAAATTGCCTTCTCAGGAAACGAGATGAAGAAATTACCCAAGGAGATTCTGATAAAGTATTACCAGAATGAAGTTATTGAGAAAGAACAGTTAATACTCATATGATTAGATCGATTTTACATGTCTATATCTGTTAATGTAAACAACTATTTTGAAGGTAACGATACACAATATTGCAACCATTGTCAAGTTTCTATCATCCTGTTTTGTAAACCTGTAATGTTACTGTTGTGCATTTACTCTAGTTTGTTTGTCTCTTTTGCTTTTTGTCTTTCTTATATGTGTCTTTTTTCTTTCTCTTAAATTTAAAAAAAAAAAAAAAGTATTACCAGAATGAGGGTGTCCTCCACCTTTTTCTGGAGGGGTTAGAGATAGCAAAGTATGACTTTGGATCCCTGCCCCCATACTAGGGATTGAACCCAGGAGCTGCTGAACTACATCCCCCACCCCCACTTTTCTTTTTAAATTCTGAGACAAGAGCTCATTAAATTTCCCAAGCTGGCCTCAAACCTAGAATCCTCCTACTTCAGCCTCCCAAATCACTAAAATTATAGGCACATGTCACCACATCCAGTTGAATTTGGAATGTTTTTTAATGCCTGTGTGCTTTCCAGGTGTTAAAAGCATGGATTTTAAACTCAGAGACACCTAGGTCAAGGGCCCAATTCTGTCACTGACTATGTGACTCTAGACAGGTTGCTCCCTTGTTAGGCCTCAGTCTTACATATGGCAATGCAGAGATAATAACAGTACTTTCCCTGGAGAACTGTAGTGAAGATTTAAAATGTAATCTATGCAATGAACAGGGCATGGCATACAGCCAATACCCAGTGTTGACTCTTTACCCTTTCTCAAAACAAATCAAGTTTGTTTTTTCTTTGCCAATTACAAAGACTTCAGGATATCAAAGCCTGAGTTTTAATGCAAAAAAAATAGAAATAAGGGATATTAACTTCAGATTGGTTAACAGAAATCACCGGGCCTGTGTGTGGAGTTCATTTTCTTTCTATAGTGATGCTACCCATCCTAAGGATAGTTTAGCTTTCCAGAGATGTAGGTGCTCTCTTAATTATCAATATCAACCATGACCATGTGACAAAGATTATAATACTAGCAAATGTATACATGTAAAACTGAATGAAGGGGGCTCCTCGCGGGGCCCCCGCCCGGCCCGAGCGGCACAGGCATGGATCAGGACTAAACATGGACTGCCTTCCGGGGTCCTGACCTGGGACCTCGGAGGAGAACGAGAGGGGCTCCTCGCGGGGCCCCCGCCCGGCCCGAGCGGCAC